>PQXJ01000421.1:0-32928 GCA_004786225.1 Botryotinia narcissicola | reverse complement strand
GAAATTAGTTTGATGGAAGTGTTTTGATTGTGTATGGATGAAGGAAGAGGGAAGGGGAAGGAGAAAGAGGGGGAGGTAATGATGGGGAGTCAATGAGGTTTATGGGGTTTGTAAGGGGTGGTTATGGGGTGAGAGGTGTTTGGGTGGGTAGGTGGATAGGTAGGCAGGTAGTCTAATGTGATAATGGGTTAATGGGTTTGAGGGATGAGAGGGATGAGATAGTAAAAGCCCTTGAAAAAAAAGACTTCCATCCGTTTACACACATCTAGAGCATAATGAAAGATAAACCTCAAAATAATGAATCAAGAAAGAGGAAATATTTATATATATATTAGTTGTTTTTATAGTTTTATTATTTAGGGGGTTGAATTTATAGGTAGTAAGTTAGTAGATAGATAGGAGATATGTGCAAATGGAAATGAATACTTATATGTATGTACATCTATATGTGTACAGGAGATGAGAATCTATTAATTTCTAGTATCCTACTTTGTATTCCTATTCTAGACTCCAATCCAACGATTCACAATCCATAAAATAGAACTCCCACCATCATCCCTATAACAGTAACAGTCCAGAAATTTCATAACTTCTCATGCCTTTATGAATTATATATATAGTCATTTATAGCACATGATGTCTAAATACCAACTCTAATTTCAGCCCATTTCATACCATCCCAAACTCTTCTTGCTCTGGAAACTTGAAATCGTTCTTTTGACTTCTAGGTTTTGAGATGAGTGGGATAGGTATTGTTGAGGATCTCATACGTCCTAACCCATAGTATACAGGTACTTAGATAGTGTGACGATGTGGGCATGTTGACCACCACATGAGTCTTTCAACCATATGTACGAATAGGCCCAGCTGATTGTACACTCCTTCTACCTTCCCTTATACTCTCCCTCCCTCGACAATCACTCAACCTCATCCAAGTCCTCCTTCTCTTTCTCCCTTCCTCTATCACTCTCCCATATCCTATTTCCAACACCTTCGACATCTTCGACACCCTCCACATATCTCTCACCTCAATACCCACCAATTAACTCACTCCCAAAAGTAATGGAATATCAACAACAGCCGAATTCTCTGCATAGGTGTTTTCTTCCACTACCATAGTCTAATCCTATTCATTGGATTTGTCAATAATGAACAGGTAGCTAGATGAGCGAGATGGGATGAAGGTGGTGGACGAGAAAGGAGAGCTCGGTCGAGATGGATGAGGGTTTTGATTGTTTTGCGAAGGAGAAATGAGGGTGGTATCTGTTTTTTGTATTTAGATCTTTTTTAGAGGAAATGGATAGGTTGAGATAGGTCGATGAATGTGGTGTGTGTATATATGTGGTGTGTATGTGGCGTGTGTGTGTAGTGTGTATATATAGTGTGTATGTATAGTGTGTGTATGTAGTGTGTATGTGTAAAGTGTATGCGATATAAAGTTGAGGTGTTGGTGTAGGGGATTGTAATTATATAATAATATCGGTATAATTTGAAGTAGTAGCCTGACTATTGAAGAACTCGAAGTAGTGGGTGTGATAGTAGTGATCGACGTAGTGCAGTAATACTCCTTATTCAATAATGAAGAAGAAGAAGAAGAAGAAGAAAAAGATATATTGAAAGAGAAACCAGTCCCTGAAAAGTTCCTTGCTGTGCCGGCACTAAGATCTTAGGGCAAGTACGGAGAACTATTCGATTAAATTTTGCAGTTTTAGTCTCTGAATTGCTGGATGATTGATCGATCGATTCAGTTCTGGTGTTTCTCTGCAATTCGTAGATTCTAGATGATAGGTGGTATGTAATGAATGGTGGATGATACTGTAAATGGCAGACAATAGACGAAAAACAAGCGACAAAAACTTCCTCCCTCCTTCGATTCTAAAAATCAAATTTCCATCGGAAAAACTCAGTCCTTAGATAAATCCGACAGCATCATCGAGTTGAAAAACAATATCATCCCACCATCTCTTATTTCGAGGTCCAATGATGGGTGCCAGCATACCATTTACATCACCTCCATCTCCATCTCCTCCTTCACCCCCCTTTCCTCTTCTCAACAATTTGTCCCTAGTCTTTTCATCCGCAACAACCCCAACAAGCCCTCCTACAGCCAATGCAATAGGAATCCTCTTTCCGAAAGCAAACTTCTCCCCCTTTATTTTCTTAGCCCACCATTCATAAATTCTCGTTTGAGGTGTAATTGTGGGGGAGGAATCTAGATGGCGGGGTTGAATGACGCGAGATCTCGGTTGGATAGGTGGGAGAGAACGACATGGATGTGTCATGAGAGATCGAATTGGATTGTAGTGATCACGCATTTTTACGTTCGTGTGTGTGGATTTTTGACTGAAGTGGAGTGGAGTTTATGTTCGATATGTATTGCTACTGGCACAAATTTCTTCGGTTGTGAGAATAGGAGAAGTTATCTTTCGGTGTAGAGTTGATATCGAAGAATCTGTGTTGTTTTCACAACAGAATGGTTTTTGATTAAAAATTAAAACTTAAAAATTATGTGATTAGGATTTTGTTTAATGGATTAGAATTGAGAAGAAATCTGTTCTAAAGTATTTATACCTTTTTTTTTTTCGCACCAGAGAAACGATCGAAACTCTTGAAGAACTACTGAGTAGACTACTACTGTACCAACCCACCAAGCGAGAGAACCATTGATATCTAAGTCTGAATTAGTGCGGCACTACAGTACCCCACCACCCATATGAATCATTCGAGCATTAATAAATCCCAAAAGTTGAAGAGTCATTATTTGACTCCATTTCTTTAAAACCATTCAATTGAAATAATTTCAAAGTCTCAAAACATTCACCACAATTCAATTATCTAGAATAAACTATATAACTCACAATCACAAGCACATTCATCCCTTTCGCCAACTCAATCAACAATGCCATCCCGCTCAGAAATCACTTATTTCGGCGCCGGTCCCGCACTCCTCCCCACCGATGTCCTTGAAACCGCAGCCGCAGCCCTCGTAGATTACAACGGTACTGGTCTTGGTTTAGCAGAGCATTCGCATCGATCTGAACTCGCCGCCAATGTATTGAATACCGCGAAAGCAGATTTGGCAAAATACTTGGAGGTCCCAGACGATTATGAAATCCTCTTCATGCAAGGAGGTGGCAGTGGAGAGTTTTCCGCAACGATATACAATTTAGTTGGAGTCTGGGTCGAGAAGAGAAAACAAAAGATTCTAAAGGGTTTGGGCATTGCATCGGATAAGGATATTCCAGAAGATGCGCTGGTAAAGGAACTTCAGAAGGCGGTAGATGAGGAGCTTAAAATCGATTATTTGGTTTCGGGATCATGGTCTCTCAAAGCTAGTCAGGAGGCAGCGAGATTAGTAGGCGCGGAACATGTCAATATTGTTGCAGATGGACGAAAGATCAATGATGGGAAATTTGGAAAAATCCCCGAGGAGAAAGATTGGAAACTCTCGAAGAATCCAGCAATGGTATACTATTGCGACAACGAAACGGTCGATGGTGTCGAGTTCCCCGGCTTCCCAAAATCTCTAGAGCCAAATGGGGAAGAAGATGAACCCATCGTAGTAGCAGATATGTCTTCCAATATCCTCTCGCGACGAGTTCCCGTCAAGAATTTCTCTGTCGTCTTTTTCGGTGCACAGAAGAATTTGGGATGTACAGGAGTCACCTTGGTAATCATCAATAAGAACCTCCTCCCCCCTGTCGTCGCAACACCAGCTCCAACTCTCCTACGCAAACTTGGATTACCAATTGGTCCCATTGTTCTCTCCTACGAAATAATCGCCAAGAACAACAGTCTCTACAACACCTTGAGCATATTCGAGTAAGTCTCTCCCCCCCCTTTCCCATGCCCACCCTACCTTACCCTAACAAACCTCCCACTAACACCCCACCCAGCGTCTACATCGCCGGACTTGTCCTCCAAAAACTCCTCGCCACCTATCCCGACGGCATCGCCGGGCAAGAAGCCCTCTCCAACAAAAAGTCCACCCTCATCTACTCCGCCCTCGACGCCCACCCCTCCATCTACAAAGTCGTCCCCGACGTCTCCGTCCGCTCAAGAATGAATATCTGTTTCCGCGTCACCGCATCGGAAGATATCTCCGAAGCCGAAAAGTCTTTCCTAGCAGGTGCCACAGAGAGGGGTTTGATGGGTCTGAAAGGTCACAGAAGTGTAGGTGGTATTAGAGCCAGTAATTATAATACTATTACCTTGGAGGGAGCGGAGAAGTTGGCAGCGTGGATTCATGAATTTGCCCAGAGGAAGTAAAAGTATTTTAAAGGTAGGTGGGCGCAAGATTGTTGGTTGGGGGGACATGAAATGTTCGATATGAACAAAGTCTCTGTATTATGTTTACAAAAGTTTTGCCATCGACAATGAAATTTCGAATTTAAAAGTAGTCACTTGTTCTCTTTCAGGAAAATGGGTAGATCCGTACGGCACACCTATTCATCCAGACCAGCGATTGAGTGACAGAGGCATACGTTACAAGAAGTTTTAATCTCTATGTGTGATTCGGAACATGTACTATATTCGTCGTGTCAATGATAGGAATTATATCACATTATCACTCATCCTGAAGGGAGAGCCCCATCCTTTAAAGTATATTTCATATTTCACGAGAGTCCTCGAAGATACCTATGTAGATATGCACTTCTTCCCCCTAATCTACTACTCTAAGCCCACAACTCATGGCCGGCATCTCATACATCCGTTGATTCCATAAGAAACTAGGTAGCCAATTCATAAATCAGCGACTAGCAAGCTGCAAATTATATCTTTGACCTCATCATCCCAGATCCATCCTACCATAAAACTCCATTCGCTGCATTTCCCATGGCTTGCCAAGCAAATCATTGGTAATCCAACCTATCCATCCCAGCCAGATGCAGACCGAAGCAAATTTATTCCAGACAAAGTCATCATAGCCTCCAAAACGCCCATCTCGTATCATACCAACCATGTTCAAGAATTAAAAGAAATATCGTACAAGGAATTAGGTAGCTAGGGAAAACAGGTTCGAAAAGAAATCACGGATGCTAAAAAGCGAGAACATTGTGAATCTACTCTTCCCTAGCTAACACCTGTTCCAGTCAAGAATCCAGGTAACTTGGTCTAGGAACAGGTGCTACACCGCTTAAATAACTTGGTCCAGAGAATGACGAAGTCATTTGCCTTTTCGGTGGAGGCCTTTCAGGCGATTCTTCTTCTTCATCACTACTGCATAGATCAATAACTTCCGAGATGGGTCTTTTACCACCTGCTGATGAGTTTAATGGATTAGATCGATTAGATGGTGCTGCCGATAAAGAGTCGCGACTACTTTGTACTTGATTCAAAGTGCCGTTTGAGGTTCCATTCTTGGTAATTGGTGTACTGGCCTTCCTTCCACCTGGGGAGACTTCGATCAAGTCATCATCGTCATCGGAGAAATCGCTTGAAGCTACACCGGGTCGTGATGACATGGCATCGGGTCTGTTGTAGAGTTTCCACTGTCCTTCTGGTTCAACTGTGACTTGATCAATGGATCTTGATGTGTTTTGTAATATATCTTTGACGTATCTTTGAAATCTGTCAGCAAACGTGATCCAGCCTATGAAAGGACAATTAACTTACTCATCAACGACTAATGTATCAAAAGGTGCAGAATTGTTGCATATTGGACAAAGCCAAGTTGGTCCTTGTTCTTGTAATTGAAGATAGGAAGTAGCATCAAAACATTGGTTATGTCTACACGATATTGATTGAATAGGCAAATCAATTCTTAAAGTTGACAATGGACACTTCAATGATAGAATTGAAGCAGTGGCCACAATGTCCGCATCTCGTGATTTATTGATCTCTTGTGTAAAATTAGGTTCTAGAACACAAATTTTGAGGGAAGGGCATCTTACTATCGTTGATCACAGATTCCCTTGTAATTTTCTTGCCAGCCTGTAATCGTTTGACCAAGTCTGGGACAGGAATTAACTTGACCACATATAAAACCAAATAGAATTTCTGAAATTTTTGTTAGCACTGCAATTTAGCGTAACAAAAGTTAATAAACACATTGTAAATCCTGGAGAAAAACATGGTAGGATTGCATGGTGTTTATTCACCTCTGATGCTACGAAAGCTGCATTGAGACCTGCCTTTGTAGTCAACGCATAGGTCATCTCGACGGTGTTTTGATATCCAAGAACCTTCAACCTCAGTTCCTTGGTGATATCCACCGGTCGAGTTGATCCAGGCTTGTTTTTCAATCCTCTCAAGTTTGCCTTTACGTCTCCTCCATTCACTTTGACCTCTGATTGATGAGGGAAAGCAATATCTTGTCTCCCATTGCCTTCGCTCGCACAGAATATCATTACTCTCAACGTGGGGTCGTTTTGAGCCTTTGACAAGATCGGATGGTTCTGAGCTTTGACTGGTATGTTGACGGTATGGCGATGTTGATTCATGGCTATTTAATCATTATTAGCATAGTTTAAATTAAACCTAGGAAAGGACCGTATCTACCATCACACAATTTGACCTCTCCAATTTGCTCGACGATGTCGTAAAATGGACTTGGTTTGAATTCAAGCTCTATGCATAATTAGATCGGGCGCATAATCCTAATATCGTGGGCTCATATACTCATTCCATAACCCATCGGCTTATAAGGCTGCATGGCTGCTCTAGGTGCAGAATAGTTTGTTGCGCCGTTGGGAATCGAATTGGCAGCTGGAGAAGCTGATCCTTGATATGGACGTGAGTGCACTCCAGCAGCTACAATCTCTGGATGATCTATAATACGCCCTAGCCGATTGAATTTGATTTGGTCTGGCGCATTCGCATAGAGTCTGATTCCTATAGCGAAGGAAATAAATCGTCAGCTTTGTTCTCTCTTCTTACCAGCTGTTGTAGAATCTTGTGCCGGTAGACTGTAGTTTGAGACTACGCAGTGCGGCAATTCGCGATGCGATTATCAACTCCTTCAAGATGCAAACGACTTACTATCAACAATTCTCGTCTGTAATTCTGCCTTGACGCCATTTACTTTCATATCCTCAGCTAAACATATGTTCTTCAGTGTTTGGTTGAGCATGCCACCATTTTTCACCTTTCGTACATATGGTTCTGGGTCGAGGAAACTACCACCCCCCATCGAGGCCATTTCCTTTCCTTGGATGGTGCTGAACAAGCTAAACAATTAGTTTTTGAGGAGTTTTGAAAGTCTTAGAAATGGTGAATAGATGTGAAATTGTAAAGAGTGAGATGTCGATTTTCCTTACGGTATTGACGATGTCAACAAATTGATCTTTGTTTTTGTTCTTCCAAATACTCCTTTGCTCTTTCGCCTTTCTTGTCGTAGAATAAATTGTGAAATTCAATGTTCAACTCCGAGTAATAGAAGGAGATCACGAAGCTGAATTAGTCAGGCGGTAGATTATGAGTACGTGTCAGAATAAATTTACTGGATTTAGATTTTGCCGCTAAGATAAAAGATTAATTGAGTGAGTGAATGGAAATCCAACAAAATCATTCATTGCGCTATTTGGAGAAGAAGAAGTTTACATTGATTTTTCTACAATCCACCACAACATCCAACAATACTCTACAATATCTTACCATATTCAAACTCATCAATGGCTAAGGGTGCGCGCTCAAGTTCTATCAAGGCAAATAACTCCGCCTTAAAAGCCAAAGTCTTTGGTCCGGTCGAGAATGCACGAGCAGAGAGGTTGAATGCGAAACTTATGGAATTGATTTCGCAACCAAAGCCATCAGCGAAGACAGAAGATGTGAGCATGGAATTAAAAGAGGGAAAGGACGAAGAGGGTATGAAATAAACATTCATTTTGAAGGATTTGTTCTCTAAAATTCTATTTAGCATCTGCAAAAGACACCTCGAAAGCCACCGCCGCAGCTCAAGAGAAGCCATCCGAAGGTATTTTAAGACTTCACAATCTAGCGCCTACTCGAATCTTTGACTGACATATGAAACTGCAGAAATGGAGGTAGATGCCATCAGCAAGGTTGTCTCCAAGTCAAAGAACCGCATTTCGAAGAGAAGAGTTAGTAGTCGCAAATCCCAGATGACTTTCACTACCTACAAGAACGGCAAGAAAGTAGGAGGAGGCAGAAAGCAAAAGATCTATTGAGGTGCATTGAGATGTTGAATGTCGAAAATCAATTATAATTTATAGGCGCATCGGACTATTGGTTTTGGGGGGGCATGGAGTTCATGGTGAGGGTTTTGTTACACCTTTTGTCAGATAAAAATTGAGGAGTAGTTCAAAAGACTTCGAGATGTTATATTATACTTAGAATTCGAAAGTTTCAACCTTTTCGCCGTCTTCAGTATACAAAAGATCCTTCCCCTCACACATGCATTGCACAAAAAATATCTGATTTATTATCCATGTCGACTGATAAGTATTTCTTATCCAAGACGCCAAAACGCGTTCGCCAACCTGACACCTAGCTTCTCTCAATACGAACTTTTTAAATTATTCTCTTACATAAATACAAATGGCAGAGAATCGTTTGAACTACATAGTTGTCTTATTCTTAAGCTAACATATCATTGATTCCACACAAGCAATCAATGGGTCAGGACTAAAAGGCACAAGATGGCCTCAAGAATACGAAGCTCTTTGCTCGTAGTAGCAAATGTTCTCATTCCAATTGCTATATTGATATTTGCTAGTGGTTTCTTTCCTTACAAGCCCTTTCTATCTGGATTGGCACAGTATGAGTCTCTGGAATATGGTACTCCCCCAGAAGCTCCATTCGATAAGGTCATCTTCATGGTTGTTGATGCGCTGAGAAGGTAGAAGCTCTGAAGCAGAGTTTGGCATGAAAGCTAACCTTAACAGCGACTTTGTATTTTCAAACAATTCAGGGTTCCAATTTACTCAAAGGTTGATCGCATATTTGCAACCTTGTTTAAACCGTACTAACTCTTTCCACAGTCTCATTTCAAATGGCGCAGCTCTTCCATTCACAGCTCATGCGACATCTCCTACCATTACTATGCCAAGAATAAAAGCCATAACAACGGGTTCTATACCTTCATTTCTCGACGTGATTCTGAATTTTGCTGAATCCGATACATCTTCTTCTCTGGCGACTCAAGATACATGGCTAGCGCAAATGAAAGCAAAAGGAGGAGGAAAGATGATCATGTATGGAGATGATACTTGGTTGAAGCTGTTCCCAGAAACTTTTGACAGAGCAGATGGAACTTCAAGCTTCTTTGTTTCGGTCAGTCATCCAGTGGCTGAGAATGTACATAGAATGAATGTAGCTGAATATAAATTTCTGTTAGGATTTCACTGAAGTGGACAATAATGTGACCAGACATGTTCCGGAGGAGTTGATGAAGGATGATTGGAATACTATGGTTCTCCACTACCTTGGACTAGATCATATCGGTCATAAAGCAGGTCCACGGAGGTGAGATTCTCTATGGTGAGATTTTTACACGGGAGACTAATCCCTTGACTAGCCCGAATATGATTCCCAAACAGCAAGAGATGGATGGTATTGTCCGGTTGATCTATGAGAATATGGAAGCTCAAGATTACTTGAGCTCGACCCTTTTGGTGTTGTGTGGTGATCACGGAATGAATGATGCTGGTAATCATGGTGGATCTGCTCCAGGAGAAACCTCCCCAGCTCTCGTCTTCATGTCGCCAAAATTTAAGGACCTCAGCCATGAGCGTCAGCGACTCGAGGTACCTGCTCCATTTGAAGAGGAATTCCAGTATTATAAAACTGTTGAACAATCTGATATTGCTCCTACACTTGGGGCTCTACTTGGATTTCCTATACCAAAAAATAATTTAGGAGCATTCATTGATGACTTCTTACTATTCTGGCCTGAAAGTATGTTTGTCTATTCACAGTCAAGCTAGTTCGCTAATTTTGAGCAGGAAACGACCCTGTTCAAATTTTATTGAGAAATGCTAGACAGATTCTCAGCGTTGTCACTGCAACATTTCCATCATTTGAAAACGAAGGGCCTTCCGAGAACTGCCACCAACTATCAAGTAGTGTTGATGACTTGGCATGCCAATGGAGAAGCATTACCAAAGGCCTGGTTGGTCTTCAAGCTAACTAGCAAGATCACTCTGTTTGGGTCGCGGCCGTCACAAAGGTAGGTCTTACTTCATTACCATTTTCAATATCTAACAAATTTTTAGTGGTTGAAGGAAGCTCAAGAGCTGATGAGTGGCACTGCTAGTAATTATGATGTCAAAAAGTTGATTACTGGTCAAGTTATTGCTGCTCTGGCTTCAGTTATGGCAGGGGTGGCGGCAGGGCCATTCATTCTTAACAATCTTAAAGCCAGCATTCCATTTATAGTTACCTGCTTGTCCTATGGTATTATGATGTTTGCTAGTAGTTATGTGGAAGAGGAACAGCATTTCTGGTATTGGACGACTACAGGGTGGTTGTTTCTCTTATCGATCAAGAAGTATGGTTCTTTTAATCTTGCCCTTGAATCCAAAATTAACTAACTGCTAGTATACGTCGCCAATCTCATGGACTTTGGCTATTGAGCATCAGCTCTGTAATGATTCTTGTCGCCACTAGAATTTCTTGACGCTGGAATCAAACAGGCCAGAAATTCGCTGGCGATCCTGATATCGCTCGAACATTTTTCTCTCAACATCGATTGACTCTATGGACACTTGTAGGCGGTACATATCTTTGGAATCTTCAATCACTCGCCAGTAAAGGATTTTCTCGTTTCCCACAAATCCTTGCTGGTGCTATTTCAACACTTTTGGCGACCGCAGCAATTACATTCAAACTTGCATTTACAAATGAAGATTCACCTGAACTTCTTGCAGGTATAGCGAAGACTATGGCAGACAATGATACTGGTATTCCGCTTGTTATCCGAGCAAGATTGGTCTTCATTGGGATTGCATCTTGTCTGGTATACACCTTATCATCTAGTTTTAGCCCATCAGTTAAGCGCCAGAATGGTAAGTTCCTTCTATTTACTGCACTGCAAAGTGCTCTCGTAACTAATCAAATTAAAGTTCCCATGCGCACGATTCATGACCTCATAGTTCTGCTTTTAATAACTCAAACTCGCGCAACCAACATCCCCCTGATTCTAGTCTTTGAACTTCAATACTCACTTCTCTCAACCCTTGATCTCTCCCTCATATAGATCACAACTACCACCCTTCTCCTACAACAAACTTTCTTCTTTGCTCTCGGAAACTCAAACGCGATTTCATCAATCGACCTCTCATCTGCCTATAACGGCGTTGATTCCTACAACGTCTTCGCAGTCGGCGTCTTGATTTTCGTCTCTAACTGGGCTGGCCCTCTTTACTTTACATCGGCTGGTAATCTCCTGCTATTGAAGTTGTGGAAAAAGGACGGAGTGAAGCGAAAGAATGTTTGGAGTAATCATATATCCTTATTAACGGTATTCACAGCGAGTAGCTTGACGGCGACGATGATAGCTTGTACGGTATTGAGAACGCATCTTTTTATTTGGACAGTTTTTAGTCCCAAATTTTTGTATACCATGGCTTGGAGTGCGGGGATGCATTTGGGAGGGAATGTGTTAGTTGGTGGAGGATTGAGGTCTTTGGGGAGGATGCTGAGTTAAGGGAAGGTAGTAGAATTGTAGGAATAGTGTTATAGAAGAGGAATGTTGAGAATTTTTATTCTCTAGGGATCGGCGGGGAAGAACGTTGAAGACTATTATCAAAATATAAGCAAGCCAACTTTTCGTCAAAATCTAATGAATCGGTAATAGAGCTTGAAAGTATGTGAAACTTTTATTATACTTGATATCAGTTATTGATATTATGACATGGATCTCATAAGAATCTCAAAATTCTCAATGTGAATCAAAATTGTCTTGCTTGTATTATTGCTCGATAGGGGCATCAAATTTACCAATTATTCCTAGAATTATATCAACCCAGAAAACAAATCTTCGATGGCGTCCCCACCCTTCTTTTTTCTCTTCTTCTTCGGAGGCTTCGCCGGCGTCGAATTTGAGGAAGCTAATTTGGAAGTCTTCGGCTCCACCACTTCACCATCCTGTTTCCTCTTTTTTGGCTTTGCTTTCTGAATATCAGTGTCGTCTTCCTCTTTTCGTTCCACTTTCTGGCTATCTTCCATTTCTGAAACTGGAACATCTCTCACGATCTTCTCCCCCATATCCTCTTCTATCTCTGCCTCATTCAATTGTGGCGTCTCTTTTACGACTCCTGCTTGTTCGGCAATTTCCTCTGCAGTCAAAACTCTCAATGCACCAAGAACTTTATATAATCGCGCCAAACATCCCATTAACATCAATCCTAAAGTAGCATATTGATTATTGGCTACTAATTGACTGAATGCCCTATTTCTCACACACATTAGAAATTTATCCGCATAAATCCCTTACTTTCTCTATTTCTCCTATCTAGCCACGAACGAAAATCAACTTACAGATAACATCCTGGTACCACATCCTCTTGAATAAATCTAACCAAATCCTGTAATTCCCTCTCTTCCCTCTCTTTTCGTTCCCGATCTTTCCCTTTCACTTTTCCACGTGATGATTCCATCACATGTTCTGGGATGATGGATAGAAGACGAGATACTTGGCGGCGGAGGATTCCAAAGGATATGTACCATTTTGAGAGACGGTGTTGGTTTTTATTGCGGTGGTGTGTGAGGTGAAGGAGGTGATTAAGTGATAGAAGCGATGCATAGTGTGGGTTTGGGGTTAATGTGTTCATTTTCGCGGGGGGTTTAAAAGGGGTGATGGTTCAATTGCTTATTTTCTTGTCTTTTAGAAGTTTCTTATTTAAGGAGAATCAACTTGTGTGGTAGCATCATCGTTGTGCGTGGTATAAATTTTGGAAATTCATGATGACGGAGGAAAAAGATACAGAAGGTAAGGCTTCGATACCGTCAGCCTTGCAGGAAGGCTGACGCACGGACTTTACATCGAGAACAAGTTTGCAGACCAGAGCTTCATTGACAGCCTTGACACATGCGATATGCGAAGTCTAGAACCTCGAATAATGATACGAACGAGACTATCAACTCTATGAATCCCCAACAAATATTAATCCGCAATTCATGAATAACCAGATGTAATACGAACTACAAACATTGTCTAACACCAAAATGGCAGCTACTATTCCCCTCTCCACTACAACATGCTTGACCTCCTCAGAGGCATTCAAATATCCGCTTCCCCAGATTCGCCAATTCCATCGCGATCTCACTACGGAGCTTGACGAGAAAAATGCACGTCTGAGGACACTGGTCGGGGGTAGTTATAGACAACTACTTGGGACCGCCGAGTAAATCTTGCAGATGCGACAGGATATTAGCGGAGTAGAGGAAAAGTTAGGCAAAGTAGGAGAAGGATGTGGGAGAAATGTGTTTGTTGGAATGGTTGGTGGATTGGGAAAACTACAGGGCGAAACGAAGAATGGGAAGAAGGGCGAGGAAATGCGGGTTGTGGCTAGGATGAAGGTATTGGAAATGTGTGGGATTGTAGTTGGGAAGCTCTTGAGGAGACAAGGAAGAATAGATGGGGATTGTGGGAGAGGGAAGGGGCTAGTCGTTGCCGCAAAAGTTTTAGTTCTAAGTCGGTTGTTGGCGAAGAGTTTGGAAAATACGGAAGATAAGCAATTCGTTGAAGAAGCGAAGAAGAAGAGGTCGGTTTTGACGTAGCGATTGTTACGTGCAGTTGAAAAGACATTGGTTTTCCTCAAAGATTCTAAAGATAGAGACGATTTGGTACAGGCACTCTGCGCATACAGTCTAGCTACCAGCTCCGGGGCGAAAGACGTTTTTCGACATTTCTTAAATGTTCGTGGTGAGGCAATGGCTTTAGCGTTCGACGACGAAGAGGAGTCGAACAAACAGACCTCAGGTGTTCTACGAGCTCTGGAAATATATACGAGAACTTTACTAGATGTACAAGCTTTAGTGCCAAGGAGGCTGAGTGAAGCCTTAGCTGCACTGAAGACGAAACCTTTACTGAAAGATGACAGCATTCGAGAGTTGGAGGGATTGAGGTTAGATGTGTGTGAACGGTGGTTTGGTGACGAAATTCTTTACTTCACACCTTATGTTCGGCATGATGATTTGGAAGGGTCGTTAGTAGTTGAAACACTAAAAGGTTGGGCGAAGAAAGCGTCAGAAGTGTTACTGGAAGGCTTTTCGAAGACTCTTCAAGGGGGCTTGGACTTCAAAGTGGTTGTCGAACTACGAACGAAGATACTGGAGGTGTGGATTAGAGATGGAGGCAAAGCAAAAGGATTCGATCCCTCTATACTTCTAGATGGCTTGCGAGACGTTATAAACAAACGACTCGTAGAGTTATTGGAAACTAGAGTTGATAAACTTCATCTAGTGGGGACAGAGATAGAGTCCACATTGGCAACATGGCAAGAAGGAATCACTGATCTACAACTAAGTCTCTGGGATGAAGATATGATGGCAACCGAGCTCAGCAATGGTGGTAATATCTTCAAACAAGACATACTTGCTCGCACGTTTTGACGCAACGATGCTGTTTCAAGAGTTGTTAACAGTTTTCACACTTGGAGACATCTTATTGAGGAAATTGGTACTTATATTGATCAACTGAAAAAACAAAGATGGGATGATGATTTGGAAGATATGGAAGATGATGAAAGTCTCGAATCACGGCAAAACCTTCTTAGCAAGGAAGATCCCCAAATGCTACAAGATCATCTCAATTCGAGCTTAGAAAAATCATTCCAGGAATTACACACCAAGATCACATCACTCGTGGACCAGTATAAAGATAACAAATCTATCGGGAAAATATCGGTATACATTCTCCGCATTCTACGAGATGTCAGAGCAGAGTTACCTAGTATTCCCGCACTACAAAAGTTTGGAATATCTCTTGTCTCATCGCTGCACGAAAATCTGGCAGGTATGGTCTCAGAAGAACCCGTCTTGAGTTTTGCAAAATCTCTCAATAAAAAGAAGGTCGCAGGTAGAGCATTATGGGAAGGTACCCCGGAACTTCCTGTCCAGCCCTCCCCAGCTACATTCAAATTTCTGAGAGGTTTATCGACTGCTATGGCTGATGCTGGGGCCGATCTATGGAGTCCTGTTGCTGTTAAAGTGTTGAAAGCGCATCTAGACTCCCAGGTTGGAGACCAATGGAGTATGGCTTTGAAAGAAAAAGAAGGGGAGGCTAGTAATGGAACGACTGATTCTCCTACCGTAGCTCCCGAAGCAGACGCCGAGGAAAAAGAAGGAGATTCTCCTGCTCCTACTCCTACTCCTACTTCTGTTGTAGAAGTAGATGAAGAAAAACAGAAGGATTTACTAAAACAATCACTATTTGATATCCTTGTCTTGCAGCAAGCTTTCGCATCACAATCCGATGACAAGGGGAACAAGCTCAAGAACTTGGCAAATGAGGTGGAGGCAAAGCTAGACCTTGAGGGAAGAGAAAAGAAACGTGTGGTTAATGTCGCGGCAGAGTATTGGAAGAGGTGCAATCTCTTATATGGACTTTTAGCTTAGATTATAGAGGATTAGATGAGGAGAGACCTGTATTGAATGTTGTGAATGGATCGCTCTGGGGTATTTTCCTTGTGAGTTTAAAAATCTGAGGCGTTGGGTTCGTGAGAGTCGATTTTGTATATTTGCATCATTTGACGATTGTGGAGAATGTAGCTATATAGGCGCGTTTCATCTTTTCTGCTGCCGCTTGTTTTTTTAAGGCCTTTATTTGTTTGATCGATGTGTTTGGTGCTGTACTTTTTTCTCGCTGCCAGCGCAGTACCATCGACAATAGAATTGTGGATCGATGGTGTTCGTGGCTCTCAGTGCTGACTTTCCTATGTCCATTGCATGATTCACGATTATTTAAAGCTTCAACTAGCATTGTTAAAGTGATGTCGGCTACGGTTTGAGAGTAATAACTGCCTTGGTTTGTTGATGGATTCATGGCTAGACGGAATGTAGGTAGGAGATACATATAGTACTCTGTTTACTGGGTTGTGTTGCAGGAATTTGGTATAGAATAAGTAAATCTTGTCATATGTTTAGAGGTTATTGTCGTACTTTACTTACCCTGTGCGAATATTTCTCGTACTGTAGACAATTGGAAGGTTGATTCGGTACTCGCGAGGTAGAAAATCTCTGGGTTTAAAATTGCATTGCTTCTTAGGGTTTGAAATGTTGCTAAGGTTTGGTATCTCTTCTTTCTTTCTTCAATTCGCAAGATTTTTGCTGTTAGTATATCATGATACCATACTATCTTCTAAAACCTTCCTAAATGCCCCCTTAAGAATTCAATTAAACTTCTGGAAGTCTATCTCCATGGCCATGATGTATTACCAACAACTCAAGATCTATTGCTAATGCCTGTATCAATTGATCATATTTTCTTTAGTATGTATCTACCCTTTTAAATATATTACACAAATTGTTCATATACCCAATGTCTCCATTCTCCGTACCCGTAATTGCTTGAAAACCGAGAAAGAGCGCTGCCGTCAAGAATCCCAGATATACAAATGATATATACTAATATTCGCAAAATTCACGTCTGGCGAGGGAATTTCTGAACGTACGCCTTGCAAATGAATCGGATGTTTAGATCGCAGGCATGTGATCAAAAGAAGATAATCACCAAGTATTGAGTCTTGATAATGAAGGATACATATTGCATGAGGTTTGCATATCTGCATATCCAAGATGCCAATGTGTGGTTGCAATGAGCATAACAGTCATACCAACAAGTAATGTTTATACCGGTGGTTCGGCTCGTCACTGGTTTTGGCGGGGATTATAGTAAGCTTGTTATTGGTAATATTTGTATTGTTCCCGTATGTAAGCCAATACATTAACGGTATTTGCAAATTCGGAGGAGAGACGAATGTAACTTCATTGCTATTCTTCATACAAACAAAACATTCTCCCAAATACTGGCAAATCATGTTGTAGGAAACGGATGCTATGTTATGCTACGCTATGGATGTTGTTTACCTTGTTTCCCACCGGGTTTACGGCACTAGCAGTAACCCGTCAAGTCGATGACGACAAAAGTTCGAAGATCAAGAATTGACTTTCTGCCTTGCATTCACCGATATCAGTAGCCTAATCTGTGCCGCAGAATAAGTTCACTTGAAATATGGCTCATTATGGCGAGCGATCAGATAGTGAAAGAAAGGCAAGTAGGGCACTATGCAGTGAGAGAGACAAAAAACAGCAACAAGCCTAAGCCTCACTCTGACAGGCACACACACATATCATGATGTAAGTGGGGTGGTAGGGCATATGGAATGGCATATGGAATGTACTAGGACTCGACAATGGAAGGTGGTCAAAGATGGAGGAGGCGCAGACGCATACCGGAGGACGAGAGAAACGCGCTCGTGATGAGCAAGTCATTTTGTGACCCACATTGACATACAGCACTCCAATTGCTAGGTACTCGTATCCACATTGAGCCGCTTCAAGTTCTACGCAACGCAACGCTACGATCGAAGGATTCCCCACCAGTAAACCACGTTTCTTGGCTTATAAGCTTCTCCTAGTTCTTACCCGGAAATAGGGCGTGGAAGATGCCAGATCGAGACACAGAGACAAGAGGCACAGAAAACAGATATCTCTGACCTTTCAAAAGACATGATTGGGGCCAAGAAGGAAACAATCTCGGTGCTGAAAATACAAAAGCAGTATAGTCCCGGAAAGTGGGTCGAGTCATCTCACCGGAATGCTGTATCTTGATCGATTTCAAATCACATGATTTTGCTTACGAAAATAGATCAACCCTTGCAGGACCTTGTTGCCGCCTCACTCCTCATCCATCAAAACACGAACCACTGCGAGCAATGGGAGAGCAAGAGTAAACGTGCAAATCTTACCGACATTCATATCTGGGTGCTGACTGTGTAGAAAGAATATTTTTATCGGGAATCATCTGGGCGGGTAAGGCTATGTTCCACCACCAAACGGAGACATTGTTCAAAACGGGTTGAACCTTCCGTTATCTAACTGCAAGCATGGGCCTTTTCTCTAACAATGCTACAAAGTATGAGATGAGACTCATATATTGAGGCAGAGCAAGCTTAAATTCACGTAAGCTGACTCTCCACTTTCATGACTACAAGGTGTCATTGTGACTTATTCTGACACAGAACGGTTAACGGTACAGAGTAGATGGTTGACAAGATGATTTCTAGGCATTGATATCAATCAGGATGGGATTTCCTTCACAAATGTTTCTAGCCGTCATATCTCGTATTTCGCTCAAGAGACCTTGGTACATGGGATGAAAATGTGCCGCTATTGATTTGCACCAGCGGCGTTCAATCACTCCGATTGCATAACTAAAGCATATCAAAAAGAAGCCAGAGTTCCTAATGTGGTGACAATGAGGGTTATCACATCGTTAGCTGCATGCTGTAAGCCACATCGTTCTTCCGAGATATGATGGAGTGATGCTATCGTCAATTATTGGCGACCTTTTTATCTATCTTGTCTATTATGGGAAGCAGATGAAGAAAATAAGGAAATAGAGGGAAGAGCGATCTCGTAAGGATCCTCGAATATGTTTCCCCAATTGTTGTCATAGCACCTTCGAAAGAAACGGCAGAATTGAGGGCTGATCGTCTTACACACTACTTCTCCTTCATCAACCAATCGAGCCAATCTCACAACCCCAATAACCACAAAGCAGGTCGTCTCACTGATGTGATTTCTTCGATGCTTACATCCGCGGCTGATTGAAAAATGATTTTACATATAAATAATTTTATCATCAATCAAATGGAGTGACCGGCCCCCACACTTCAGCCGATTAACTAAAATAGGTTTGGTCTGTCTAGTCTATATTTCTTGGTATCGGGTCATTAAATTGACTGAAGTATGAAAAAGGTTCATAGTACATTTTCGAATCTTACGTTTTCATTGGTCAATTTGCGAGTACTTCCTCAGTTCCTCAGTAGTAGCCTGATGAATGCTTGTCGTCATGTACGCCCGGGGGAAAAGAGGTACAATATTCGACTCAGACGAGACATGGGACCTGGTGGCTGGAATCATATCTCAATTCCACATTCCTTTCAGCTTGATGTTACTCAGCCTTGGAAACCTCCTAACATATTAACGAAGATGTTTCTCCATATTGCTCATATTCTTTCTTTAAATACTACTCATTCCACAAAGGCTATTGTTCTCTCTTGTTTCAAAAAATTTACTTGTTAATTCCTCTTTGCTAAGTTTACTCATATATATATATCTTCAAAGCTAGCGTTATCCGTTGAAGATCTCAGTCGATCACCAGAGACCCCTGCTGCGCGAGTGTATCGACATTCGGATCTAAAACTTTTGTATCACTATTGAGCTGTCAATACCTCAATTGAAGTTTCAAGTGTTACACATTTCCACTGGGTGTACCGAGACTGGTACAAATCTCATCATGGCGACATCTGAGCCTCTAGAGTTTCCCAATATGCCGAACGGTAAACAGCGGCGCAATGGGATTAACGCTAATGGGAAAGAACACAAATCAAATGGTGTCAATGGCACTGATTCAAGTAGCGATCAGAACGGTCATTATCATGAAGATAGTGGACTAGATTAATCTTTTGACGTCCTTAAAAATATCAATGGTTACACACAATCAAATGGGCATTGTTCAAGCGATGACGAACATCGACATATTGATAAATCACATCGAATTGAATCTTTTGGTGCTCGTACTACAGCATCAGGGGGTCAAGCGAGACAACATTCTAAGATCCGGACATATACCGATGATCCTGACAGCAGAGACTTTCCTCGGATATCAAAGCCTGTAGAGCTTCTGAGGAATGCTTATGATGTAGTGGTGATTGGATCAGGTTATGGTGGATCAGTTGCTGCGAGTCGTATGGCAAGAGCTGGACAATCAGTGTGTCTCTTGGAAAGAGGGAATGAAAAATGGCCGGGGGAGTATCCCAGTGGTACCAAGCACGCGATGGAGGAACTTCATTTATCATGAAATTTTGCCCCGGGAATTCTACCGGGAATGATGGTAGAAGAGGGAGATCCTACGGGTCTCTATCATCTCATATTCGGAAAGGGTCAAAATGCCTTCGTAGCCAACGGCTTGGGTGGAACAAGTCTCTTGAACGCCAATTTATTTCTCGAAGCCGTCAAAGACACTCTGGCTATGGATTGTTGGCCAAAGGAATTGAGAGAGGAGAAAGCACTGAAAGAATACTACGACCTAGCTGCATCTGTTCTGCAACCTCAAAGTTATCCAGAAGACTGGCCTGCGCTCCCCAAGTTGACATTGCTGGAGAAGCAGGCTAAAATTCTAGGTATGCATGAGAAATTCTATCGCCCACCACAAACTACTCGATTCCTTGGAGGACCAAACAGTACTGGCGTTGAGATGTACCCATCTGCTTTGACGGGTATGGATTGCACTGGTGTTAATGATGGAAGCAAAAGCAGTACTTTGGTAAACTATCTCTCGTATGCATGGAACTGGGGAGCAGAAATGTTCTGTGAATGCGAAGTAAGATATGTTAAAAAACATCCAGACCCTAAACAGGAAGGTTATCTCGTATGCTTTGCATGGCATGGAAGCAATCGTGGATCTTTCAAGACCAACATTTACGAAGATCTTCTGTGGGTACATGCAAAGAAGTGCGTCTTCCTGGGAGCGGGATCCATCGGCTCAACAGAAATTCTTCTTCGAAGTAGGAGCTTGGGAATGAGCATGAGCGATAGAGTAGGCAAATCCATGAGTGGCAATGGTGATATGTTAGCTTTTGGCTATAACACCGATGAGGACGTTAATGCAATTGGTCGTGCATCCCCCGCAGCAGATAATCCTGTTGGTCCTACTATTACAGGCATCATCGACAATCGAGAAGGCCATGCAAATGTTTTGGATGGTTATGTTATCGAAGAAGGTGCGATTCCAAAAGCACTTGCTCCACTATTTCAATTCATGCTTGAGAAACTTCCAGGCTCTGAAGCACCGGCAGATTTGACAACTCTCGAGAGATTGAGGCACACACTATCATCTGCAGGAAGTCGTTTCTTGGGTCCATACTACAAAAAAGGTAGTATTGAGAGAACACAAACATATCTTGTTATGAGTCACGATACCAATCAAGCTATCCTCACTCTCAAAGATGATAAACCGTGTCTTGAGTTTCTTGGTGTGGGTCGAAGTGATCACGTCAGAAAAATCAACAACGTTCTCAAAGAAGCTACAGAAGCTGTCGGTGGAACATTCGTTAATAATCCATTTTATTCAATACTAGGCCAGCAAGAAATCACCGTTCATCCTATCGGAGGTGCTTGTATGAGTTCGGATAACACCGCGCAATATGGAGTTACCAATCATGTTGGAGAACTCCTCACTGGTAATGGTACTGAGACATATCCTGGTCTCATAGTTTCCGATGCTGCTGTTATTCCCTGCGCACTAGGTGTCAATCCATTCGCAACGATTACCGCGCTGGCTGAACGCTCAGTTGCTCATGCTGCAAAGAACCTTAATCTTAGCATTGATTATGATACCAGCAATGGTTTGTTGGATTTGTTCGGCGAGCCCAAGCATGCTCCCATGCAATTGCAAAGTTATAGCACACAAAACTTTGAAGTCGAAGAAGCTACTAAGATGATTGATGAGTCTGAAAATTCCAAGACAAGCGGGTTTGGGTTCACTGAGGTGATGGAAGGATTCGTTCATATTGGAGAGAATTTGAAGGGTGACCATCGTGAGGATTATGAAATTGCTGCCAAGACTGCCAGGGGACTTTTCGAGTCTTCAATGTTCTTTTTAAGTGTCAAAACTTTTGATACACGTAAAAGTATGTACTTTTCCCTATTGAAATTTCTTACCATTACTGACGTCGCTTCAATAGTTGTTTACCGAGCGGATCATTCGGCTATGTTAACTGGCACATTCGTTTGTGCTTCATTGCCCGGTAGTCCTTTCATGGTTCAACGTGGAGACTTCCAACTCTTCAATGTCGATCATCAAGCTCCTGGGACTCGAAATCTCACATATGATTTCGATATGACCTCTACTGATGGAAAACAATTACACTTCCATGGATTCAAAATCGTTGATTCATCAGTTGCTCTTGGACCATTAAAATTCTGGACCGCCGCATCAACATTATACGTCACCATCACGGAGAAAGATGCCAACAAGACCGTACTAGGAAGAGGAATGATGCATATCCAACCCAAAGATTTCCTATCGCAAATTTTCACACTCCAGGCTTTTGGTCGTAACTTCTGGTCTAGACTTCAATCCACCACAAGCTTTATGACTTTCTTCGCAAAACAATCAGCCAATCTCTTCTTCGCTCCATTCACGTATCTTCAATACCCATCCGTCACCTATACCGGCTACATAAACGACACTCCTCCCGACGATACCATTCAAATCGTCGCCTCAGACAACGTGAAGACCCTTCTCCACGTCTGGGAACCCCAGAACCCTAACATCGAAACCAAAAATCTCTTTTTCATTCCCGTTGCCTCAGTCGATCATCAAATATTCGCTCTTCCAACTATTGAAGTAAACGCTATTAATTATTTCACCCGCGCTGGTTATCGCTGCTTCGTCGTCGTCCATCGTATCTGTCAACTCGCGGTCGCAGAAAATAACTGGACCACCTTCGACGCGCGTCTCGATATCAAAGCCTCGCTTCAATGGATTCGCAAAGAACACGGCCATGATCCTATCTATACAATCGCTCATTGTATGGGGTCTGTGGCATTTTCGTCTGGACTTCTAGATGGTACCATTCCCGCAAATTGGATCCTAGGAGTCACCTGTTCGCAGGTCTTTATGAACCCAATTTGGGCAACTTTGAATCTGGCAAAAGCTCTCGCGGGTCCCATTCCCTTTGACAAGTTGTATAAGTTCTTTGGGGGCAATTGGTTCAGTTGTAGTAGTACGAAGGAAGATTCGTATTTCCAACAAGCGGTCAATCAGCTGTTGAGATTCTATCCCGATAAGAGGTGTGAGATTTGTAATAATGTTTCATGTCATCGCTGTTCGTTGATTTTTGGTCGGTATGTATTTTCGCTGTACCTGTCCTTTACTTTTGCTTTCCCTTCTCCTCTTCGAAGTCGCTAATCAAAATACACCCCTAGTCTCTGGAACCACAACAACCTCAACGAAGCCACTCATCGTCAAATCAACCGTTTCTTCTCCTGCGTCAACATGACCTGTCTCCATCTCCTTATGAAAATGGGTACCATCGGTCACGTCACCGGTAACGCTCCACTCTTCCACCCGCTCACCTCTTCCAAAAACATCCGTCGTCTCAAAGGCATCCCCTTCTTCCTCTTCTCCGGCTCGGACAACAAAGTCTTGAACCCAGAAAGCACCACAAAGACGCTGGAAATTCTGAGGGACGAAAATGGCGGAGGGACAGAGTTTGAAATGTATGAACGGACCGAGATTAGAGGGTACGGTCATTTGGATTGTTGGATGGGTAGGGAGGCGTATAGGGATGTGTATCCCGAGGTTAGGGATCGCGTGGATAGGGTGTGTAGGGGGCGGGAGTATCGGTTTGAGGGGAGTGTGGAGGGGAAGAAGGGCATTTAGGCCATGGGAATTCGGAATGGGAAGGTGGGAAAATGAGCACCATATGAGAGTAATGTGTGCTGTATGTAGTATTAGACACCGAAATTAGGGATTGGGATTGGGATTGGAATTAGGACTGGCTCCGGGCTTTGATATGTGGCACGAGAGATGAGGAGTTTAGGCGATAGTTATTTTTTTTCCTGAACTTTTGATGGGTTTAGATCGGATTGGACTGGATTGGATTGGACTGGATGCGGTTTTGATGATTTCTTTTCTTCTTTTCTTCTTTTGTCCCTCTCTACTATCTTCCATTCATCCCCTCACCTCCTCTCTTCAAACCCACGATACCCTAGGAGATCTTCTTATTTCATATATATTACAATAAAATACATCAAATTTAGTTTTATCTCCCATTAGATACATACATAGATACAATCTTGACACCTACTACCTACCTACCTACCTACCTACCTACCTACAAATAAAAATTCTCTCTCAACTATGATAGCTAGTGATCCTGTCAACTCCTCAACTCCTCAACTTCTCAGCTTCTCAACTTTTCAATTGGCAGGTATCAAGTATCAATCTTCATTTGACGTGCTCATCATATACTCTTGAAAATCCAATGTCCAAAATCCGAAACCTACTATTGACTACAAATTGTAAACCCCAATGGACCAATGCAACACAAACACCCCGAAATTTAGAAACTAAGAGCAGCGGAACGAAGGATGTAAGAAGAGGAAGAATAGGAATAAAGGGAGGATACCTTTTGAGCCTCTTGTAGACTCACTCCAGCATTTAAAACAGTCCAGGTTACTGAAATCTCTGACCGGGTCCATTCAAACACAATCCATAGACAACTTTCAGTTTCTAAAAATCAACTCCATTTCATTTCTTGCTATCAATTCCATAATCAACCCTATCCCATTCCCTATTCCATGAAATCATTGATTCTATGGCTCCGATCCGACATGAACTCACTCAATTCATTTCTATCCTCTCAATCCCATCCCGTGGATCCAATATCTATTTTTGATTATTTCATTACTTCATTTATATCATCCTCTACTCTCCTCCCACCCTTCAACCTCTCCTTAGACCTCTTCTCCATCCAATCTCCATCTTTTCATGACTACCACTCTCGAAACATTGCCGAAGAAGAATAAGAAATGAAGTGAAGTCAGGAAAAGAAAAGCGTCCAAATCCCTCATCGAAAAACCGAAAGAACTTCTCACAATCTATCTAAGCAAGACGCCAACGATCAGTCAAGGAACAAGGGAATGTTTTTTTGCTACAGGCTAGGTTTCCATCACAATCAACTTTATTCTTTTCAAGTGCCTGATGTGGATATGAAAAGAGAAGAAGAAGGAATCTGAAAAGTAGGAAGAAGAAGAAGAGAGGTAAGGGATCAAAACAGGGAAACTACTTTTGTTGAGGAGGAGCATTAGCAAAGGTAACACCCTTAGAAATGTTACCCTTAAGACCTTCGACGCAGGCGGCCAAAAGTTTCTTTTCGGCGTCGTTGATCTTGGAGAGAGGGTTTTGAGCCTTTTCGGCACCGTTTGTCTATATGATAGTTAGCTTCCTCAATCTCGACTTCAATTAAAAGTGGAAATAGACTTACGCCAAGTTCAACAGGAACAGAGAAGAAATCGAGGCCAGTCTCCTTGGCAATAGCCTCACCACCTGGTACACCTGGAAGGTAGACGAAAGTTGGCTCGACAATACCCTTCTCACCATTCAAGGCCTTGAGAACCTTCTCAGCGAAACTATCATCTGGTCAATAAGATCTTTTTAGTTTTAGATTTTAAAACATACCGGAAACCAGCGTAAGCCATAGAAAGAGTAGCTGATCCAGCACCATCCTTAGCCTTGACAACTTTATCACCACCAAATTGAACTCTGTTAACCAGAGCATCCAATTTGTCAGCTGGGATCTTATCACTTGGCTTAGCTTGGCTGAAAAGTGGGACAATGGTCTCTCCAGAGTGACCACCAATAACTGGGATAGTCAATTCTTGTGGGTTTGCCTTTCCAACAATTTCAGCAACGAAGGTCTCGGCTCTGACAACATCAAGGGTGGTGACACCGAAAAGACGTTGAGCATCAAAGACTCCCTTAGCCTTGAGAACCTCAGCAGCAATTGGGACAGTAGAGTTTACTGGGTTGGAGATGATAAGGATATAAGCTTTTGGAGCGACGTCGGCAACGATCTCAATGAGACCCTTGACGATACCAGCATTGATATTGAAGAGATCATCACGAGTCATTCCTGGCTTACGGGGAATTCCAGCTGGGATGACGATGAGATCGGCGTTCTTGAATGCCAACTTGGCACCATCATCCTTTGGCAAGTATCCGGTGATTTTCTGTGTAGGTGGCATAGATTAGCCCCTGTGATATGTTTCCCTTCCCAACACTTCTGAGACTCATCCCATTTCTTCGGATTGTTTACGTACAGCTGGGCTCGAGATGTGCGAAAGATCAGCGGCAACACCAGGAGTGTTGACAACGTCGTAAAGTGCCAACTCGGTGATGAGAGGAGAAGTCTTGAGGAGAAGAGACAATGGCTATAGGCAAGACGATAACAAATTAGCAATCTATTCAATGCATCTGCCCCTTCTGTAATTCATCCGGAAGATCCAAATCAAGTAAACAAAACTCACCTGTCCGA
Organism: Botryotinia narcissicola; assembly: GCA_004786225.1. Lineage (NCBI taxonomy): Eukaryota > Fungi > Ascomycota > Leotiomycetes > Helotiales > Sclerotiniaceae > Botryotinia > Botryotinia narcissicola. Next base: position 6,694 of record PQXJ01000421.1, on the reverse strand, counting down.
TTCCTCCGGAAGCACCAGCGACGACTATCCTTCAATCAGTACCTCTGCCATCTCATTTTCGTGTAATAAAGATACCTACCAGCTTTGAAACCCATTTTGAGATGTGTGAATGTATGTAGAGGTATGTGTATGTGTGATTTTGTATTGAGATATTGAGGTATTGAGGTATGTGATGAGAGTGTGAGTGTGAGTGTGAGTGTGAGTTGTAAGTTCTGTCCCGTCGAGAATTATTAGTACTTCGCGCCAAACAATCAGCTCATACCAATACCCCGCATCGCCTCGCCCATCCAACAAATTGGATCCCTCAACAACTCAAATCCATCCACCCATCCACCCATCCACTCATCCAATCTTTTGCTCTAATACTATTAATTCACCCCCCACTTCCTTGCTTATTAATCCTCTCTTTACCCTTCCTCGCTCGCTCTCACTCAAATGTAAATGTATATTCGTACATACCTTAAGTAATTGGATTAATATTCAACTCTTTCTGATTTTCTTTTGATTTATCTTTGCCAAAGAGAAAACAGCGAATCAGTCAGTCTTTATTCTCCAATTTGAAGTCGGTGAAGTGGAGAGCTTAAAAAGGGTCAGAAGCTCAAACAGAATGTGTGATTTGGTTGGTTCTGATTTTGTTGGCTGGAGGGGTAAAAAAGTCTAATGGTGCTTGCTATAGTGGGGAAATTCTTCCAATGTCCCTCTCTAATTGGATACTTTGTGATACTTTGGGACCGCAATAAGGAACTCGGGTCTTACCTTGTTACACCTGGGCAGTCGTGCGTTTCTTGGGACTTCTTGGTATTGGTAGATGGTACTGGTAGGATAATTGAGCTGAGTGGATAGATGGCAAGCGTAAGTGACAAACACGTGTAAAGTACCGGTGATGAAGATATATCACATCAATTTCAAATCGAGGATCATTGATCGTTTATATAAAAGTGCCATCTTCTCCGGAATCTACTCATCAATACGTAACCTTGGGTAATTCTGGGGAAACGGCTATCTAATTGTTTACTGACCGAGGCATAATTCCCTTCGCTTCGGAAATCTACGGACGCGTCTATCGTTCTTCCAAAAGACATGTGCATTATTAGGGGAGAAAGCTCTACGAACTGTTTCGGTCATCACATTCACATGTCCGTATATCGCAATTTGAGCTCCGGTATGGGATGAGTACTCTTCCGTTGTGGATTGTGATGCCGATTGCGTGAGCTTTCCTTCCGTTTGTAAATGATCTATCAACTCCACCATCTAGTCTCACAATCACTTCACAACCATCACTTTGAACTCCATCCAGATTTCCAAAAGCTGTCATGATGTAACTGATTCATTGAAAACTAGTTTGTGTGTCTGTCTCAAATGTCATAAAATAGACCATTCCACTCATTAAGAGTACCTGAGGAACTAGACTAGACTCAACCAATTGAACAATAATCAATCCCCCCATTCCCCAACCATATCAAATTGGTATCCTTTACTCTTCCTTCTCAGCAGCCTTGGCGGCCTTGGATCCTCTAAGCTTTGGTGCTGGGGCATCTTTCTTAGGGGTTTGGGATTCGAGGATAGCGGAGGAACGGGCGACGGCTTCAGCACGGAGGTCAGATCTGTATCCACCTTGGGCGACGGTCTTTGCGACACCGGCGAAGGTCCTATTTTTAGGAAAGTTTTGTTAGTATTGATTGTCATTGCTGGGTTCGACGAGGTTCCATGATTGGATCAAACGTACTTTCTGCCGGACTTGCTGTAGGTGGTCTTGTTCAAGCTGGATGCTGGCTTTTGGCTGGCAGAGGTCTTCTTGGTGATCAAAGTAACACCCTTCTCAGATGGGACAACACCAACGGCCTATCCATAAACTTAATTAGTACCACTCATTCCATTTCCATTCCTCTGCTATTTTCGTCGTTGAGGGGTCATATTCGTATCGTACCTTGTCGTTGACGAAACCAGCATACTGCAATTCGATTAGCCTTTATTCTTATTGGGGATTTTGCGGTTGAGATTGCTGTAATCGTCCCGATGATTCCATACCTTTCTGGAGTGCTTGTTGGTCAAGTTCAAGGGGTCTCTGGAGAAGGTGCTTCCACCACCAGTTGAGCGCTTGACCAAGTAAGCGTTCTGGGATCCTAGAAAATTCCATAACCATCAGTAATTGTCCATCTCTATTTGATTCTCCTCCTGTCTTCGTATCCTCTCAATGTTCGAGGCTGCAATCCAACGTTTCCCTCTTGAGTCCTTTCAACTCCCCTCTAGTCCCTTCAGCCTTCGACCCCAAATTCCAATTCCATCCCTCAGCATTCCAACAATAAAAACAGGTAAACGTACTGGTAACCTCCCAGATCAAATCAGCGGAAACGTATTGAGACATCTTGACGGGTTAGTGAGTGAGAATTGAGGAAATTCTTTTGGTCGTTGGCGGTAGTCGAAATTATGTCTAAGTCTCAAGATCTTGTCGCAAAATCGTTAAAATTCACGAATCACTGAATTTGTGCGTCCAATCAGATTTCGTCTCGCTTATCCTATTTTAGTCTTCTGTCTTTTGGCCTGCTGTAGATTCTTGGTGCCTTACAGCTAACTCATCATGCGATTGTATAAATAAGGCATGAAGAAAGGCATTCGTCACTTTTCCAAGCTCGAGCCAAGATTCAATCGCATGCGGAAAGGTGGCTGTGAGGTTTGGACGGTTAGAGAAATTCAATACAATCAAATTATTCGGATGAGGCGGGCATCAACTGATGAGCTGACGTCTTTTTTCTGAAAGCGAGGTTATCGCCAGATCTTTTTTCTTTCTTTCTCTTCATCACTACCTATTCTACTTAAATTAATTTTCCTTTTTTCTATCACCCATCACCCAACACCTTTGCGACTACGAATACGATTTGTTGAAAAGGGATCTAGAGATCAAGGATTCTACAACTGTTGACCAACTGCGCATGAAATTTTAAAGGCTCCGGCGACATCAAAGGTCAAGATGGCATATTTACTCTATACAACCGTCTTCATTTTCCTTGTTATCTCTACTAGTAAGTTTTACTCCTCCAAGATAAACTATTTGAGACAATCAAATTACTAACATCATTCCAGTCGCCTTTATAACCCGCGATCGCTGGTCTCTATACATCCCCGAACATTACCTCGAGCGTCTTCCCCGATTCATGTACACGCCCTATCACGCACTTCCCCATTCATTCGAAAACGACATTGAATCTTGTTTGACCTCTTCAAACTTCAATCTCTCTCAAAATCTCCTAGATTCGGATCCACGAAATGGACTTTCGGATAATGGAAAAAGAGAAATCCAGTCAATCATGAAGAAAAAGAAGGTCAATTTTGATGAGGCTAGGAGACTGTGGATGCAGGAGAGCTTCAAGAGAGAAAATATTGGACCGGATGGGAAGCCGAGGGATCCAAAGTTTGTGAGCTTTTCGTGAAGAAAGAGAGAGAGTAGATAGGGATATACATTCTTCGATGAACAAGCTCGTTTGGCCAAACGATATGGTGCGAAGAACTATCTTATTGAGGGCTTTTATCCAACATGGCTAAACTCCCAAATTCTGGAAGAGACTGGAAATTGGGAGAGAGATGAAGAACGAGGGAGGACAGGGAATTGGATTTGAATACGGATCGGAGATATACCCAGGAAGGACGAGCAGGACAGACCGGAAAGGACTTGGACGGAGATAGGATCTGGGAGGCACGGAAAGTGTTTGATTTTTTTAGCGACGGGCTTGACTTGGTACTGGATGTCATCAAGCAAGTGAAAATGGCGTTTTGAGGTTTCGAATCCGGCATCATAGTTATCCGGGAATTACTACGTGCCAGTACGAAGGCACATTTCTTTTTCACTCCTACATTACTCTCTTTCGTTCATTTTTTTCTTTTTCTCCTTATTTCATTTGTCAATATCGAAATTATTATCTGAAAGAAGAAGAGGGTTATAATATCAACTTGTGTGTACATTATTATAGGGAAAAGAAGTTATTCTATCATTCCTACATGTTTTTCTAAGCGTTCAACAATATGGATTTTAGATCTGGCAGCGAGGAGTTGTTCTTGATCAAAGTGACTTGTAAGTATCGAGCATTTGTAGGACCCAAAACAATATCCCACGATATTGGAGATTAGTGAGCATAATACATAGCGGGCCGTGCTATCCATTCCACTTCAAAATCTAACATCTATAAGCTGGCTACCTTGCAAATTCCTAAAAAATCAATCCCCTTCGGTAAATGTTCCCTCCTTTCCCCCTTCCCTTCACAAATATAGTCCAGACTAGAAGTGAAATAATCTGCTAGCAATGCATAGAGTTAGAGTAGTGTCTGAATTGGGTATTACGAGGAGACGTGAAAGAGGGGAGTAGATTTAGCTTTGGATCACTCTTGTTGCACATCTCAGAAGAACAGTTGGTTATTTTTATAATTAGGTAACAAGTACTCAATATCTCCTATGTGCTTAGAAATGTGATAAAGTGCTGAACGTGTGGTTTTGGTGCATATCTGAAATTAAAAATGAATCAACGGCTGTTATCCTTGTTCTTATTGTTGATTTTGATCACTGAATGAATGGATTCGTGAAATGAACTGGAGGGCCTCAAGTGCGGGGTTGAAGAGAGGAACTGGGAGAGAACAAATCATGGGATTATTTGGTTTGTGGAGGCTGTCTACTACAGAGGGTTGAGAGGAACCTGGAGTTTTTATATTTTTACTCTTCCTTTCCTCCTTTCCCTCGTACATCTGGAGTGTGGAGAGATGGAAGATATTATGAGATATGGTGAATGGAATTGAGGATATGAGTGCAGGTAGCGATTGACTTTGCTTTCAGTATGGAGCAATGCAACATGACGCTCTACAAGTATATGTTATTAAACGTACGTGAATTCTCCTGATTGCATTCTGGCTATATAGTGCCTGCTTTAGGGGCCATCTCTCTTGCTAATCCCCCATAGCAAAACCCCACTACGGTGATAACGTGGGTTCTTCTGGGCAATCTATCATCGCCGATTGCCTGAGATCGCGACGACAATATCGACGGCAGAATATGTCTACTTCCATAACCTTGAAGTTTCCTGGCTTTACCAGCCCTTTCCTATGACTCCTTGCTGATCATCATCTGACCCGGGTCCATACCTTGCCATACCATCTCGCTAAATCGCAAATCGCTAAGTCGCAAATATTATTGTACTATGATGTACATTGTGGTATGGTATATCTCTATTTTTCTCGCCCTCTCTTGGCCTTCGACTCTGGGTAGTTGCGTATATGAGGGTTTCTCTAAAGCCCATTACTTCTTCATATTACAGCTGGCCGGCCTATTGTGTGGTTTTGACGGCAATAGCAGAGTTTATTGTATTATTTCCAGTTATCCAAGTATAATCATCATTTCCCCGTGGTAGTATTAACAATTCTCTTAATCTGGAATGTAGCACCCGGTAATTCAGTTGTTTCCGCTTGAACAGTAGCATTTATACCCATTGAAGCGAGAGCTCCACGAATTATGCCGCAGGGGAAGTATAAGAACTGAATGATTAAGTGTTAGCTCATTGCCTTGCGAATTTCGGAGGCATGTGTGAACAAGCAAGAGATACTAACAGGCTGAGCGCGTATAACTGCATTTCCGCCAGGCTCTGTACTCATGCGCGCAAAAGGCCGGAATGAATGGTCTGTCAGGACGTAGACTCCCTATTCCCCATGTCAGTATCAATTCATTTGTGCCAACCAAACAACTATCCGTTGCACCCAAAAAAAGAGGAGAAATACCCTATGATTCGTTTTCAGATTATCAATCTGTTTCCTAAAGACCAACATCCACAAATCCTTACACAGAAACTTAATAACATCCAATGTATCTGTAAACCGAGGTCGATCTTTACTAAATCGCTCCACGAGACCCAATCCAACACGATATCCGAGACTTTCGAGACGGTAAAATACTCGTTCGCGTTCTTCTTCTTCTTCCATTTTTGGAGGCGCAGATGAATTTGGAGAGGATGAAGAGGGTGAAGAAGGCGCATCGAGTGCGTGTACAGTACGGTAAGCCAGAGGGACGAGTTCGATAAGGAGGAGGTCCAAACAAGAGGAATTGAGGAAGGTGGCCGTGGGGTCGGAGGCATTGTAGGGTGGAAGAGGCGATTCGAAGGACATTTTTATGCTAGTAGCAGGCCAAGGTGCGAGTTATTCAGTGTGACTTGTTTTGGTTTGCGCAAGGAGGATGGAGAGTTGAGTCGATGTGGTGATTGCAAGGATTGTATAAGAATAAGTAAATTGTTTAGAATTACCTTGGGGTAGATGATTTGCGAGAGTGAGTGTATATTCTGTAATCGCAAATGTAGAGAGAGTGTGAGTGGCGAGTTGATGAGGTTGCTGAGGATTGTTATGTAATTGAGTAGCTTACTGAAGGAGATGATACTTTTACTGTGATTCGGCCAGAACGTCGGTAACCGATATCCCTGCTACGTGCACGACCCTACTATATGCACACTTTCATTATTTATATAAAATATCAAATTAAATTAAATTAAAAATTGAAAAAGCAATATTATAGTTTGAAATTGAAAACTAAAATAATTTGAATAAATTGATATAAGATATCGAAATAAAAAAATGAAAAATCTCGGAAATTATAATAATTGTTAGAAAAGGTGCTCATACCGTATATCACACTATGCTATATCGGGATTAGCCCATATGTGACTCTACCG
>PQXJ01000420.1:0-33002 GCA_004786225.1 Botryotinia narcissicola | reverse complement strand
CATATGTGGAGGTTGCTATTTCGGTGGTAATATTGGACTTTACCACACCAAGTACTTACTGTGTAGCTTTCATACTCGATAATTCTCGATATTCTTCACGAGATCATATCTTTTCAATATTGAATTCTCGATCGCTCAATCCCTCACTCCACTCATTAGGTACCTAGAACCTAGAATTGTATTCCTACGTTTTACGGATAAATCCATTTTTTCCATCAATTAAAAACGGGAGATACTTCGGCATTTAGGTGTACATTCCGGTAAATATACGTATCGTATCGTATCGTACCTGGTACTAAGTTACTACTAAACAGCTCATACTCACCAGGACTAAGAAGAGTTGCAACTTGTAACTTGTAACTTGTAACTTGTATGGACTTATGGACCTATGGACCTTTGAATCTAATTCGAAATGCAAATGTGCCTTTTCTTATCCTATCCTCCGTTCTTGCCGTTCCTCTGCCCTTTTATTTTCGCATTGAAATTTGCTATGTCGCGGCTATCCAGAAAAAAAATGAAAAAAAAAAAATTAAACAAATGAAATTAATTGAGTCGGTGCGGTAGGCCAGCGGGCAGCCTCATCATTTTAATTTGTGTCCCATTTGTGTCCCATTTGTGTCCCATCCCATCAGAGAAAAGGAAACTATCGGAAGACGCGCCGAAACTACCAAGGTACCTAGTCATAGTCACGGATTTGTTACGGATTTAACTTAACTTGATCATTATTGTTCTGATTCGATATTACCCTGGTCTACTCTATCTAAACCATTCGAGATTGGCAAGGGAAGGGAATCTATGCCTCCTTCAAATGAGACAACCTCGTCTGCGAGGCCGAAGCAGAATGAGAGAAAGGATGCCTCGACTGCCCAGAATGATACTACATACAATCAATCCAACTTCACTCGACAGACAAATGCCGTGAAGGATTTATTCAGTATACCTAGACCGGTTAAGAAATTGTTTGATAAAGTTCCTGTTGTTACATATCCAGCAAACGAATTACCACAAAGGAGCCCTGGGGCAAAGGGTAGAAGGAATGATAGAGATGCTAGATTGCCCAGTTTATATATCTTCTGTAGAGAGGGCGAGGAAGAGAATGGAGGCAGACCAAGTTTTAATCCGGGATGTTTGAAATGGCAGGTATGTCTACCTATGTAGAAATCGAAGCAAGCAATATTAAATGCAAGACTACGAGGCTGACGGTATGGGCAGACTTTTTTAAATCTCGCAGGAGTCAATCATAATATTTTCTCTTCAAATAATCATGCTTCACCTACTGGTGTCCTACCTTTCCTCTTACCAGGCATCAAACCGAATTCTTCACAAGATGACTACCTTCCAATACCGAGTAATGGACTTGTGAAATATGCAAAGGAACAAGGAAAGAAAGTCCCTGAACCAAAGAGTAGGAAATTGGAAGCTTATCAAGCTCTAATCGATCATAACATTAGAAATGCTTGGGTACTTCTCTTCGCTTGCCCAATATTAGACTTGACGACCCAGCTAACCTTCCCAAGCTACATTCTCTTTATCTAACCCCCTCGAACTTCCGCGCGATAGCCGCTCCCCTCTACATAGACCCGGCATCCTCCTCTCTCCCAGTTCGCCTCTATACAGCCCACCAACTGCGCTCTGCAGCCGAATCTGAGTTGCGCAGGAGTGCGGAAATTATTGACCAGGAAATGATTTACAGGGAAGCGGACAGAGCATGGGAAGCACTCAGTTTGTTACTTGGGGAAGAGAAATGGTTTTCCGGGGATGCGCCGGGCCTCTTCGATGCGAGCGTTTTCGCTTATACGTGGTTATTGGGTGATGAGGGGTTGGGGTGGGGGGAGGGTGATAAGAGGTTGGCAGAGGGAGTGGGCAGGTGGAGAAATCTTGAGAGGCACAGAGACAGGGTATTTAGGAGGTGTTGGGGGGAGGGAGATGGTGTACTGGTATGAAGGGAGGAGTAGAGATGTACTGGAAATATAAGATGGGTGAAAGGAAAAGTAGGTGTTGAAACTATAATGCGGAGATTTGAGGACACTGAAGAATATTATAATTGCCAACAAAGTACAGTTTCAGTAGATCGCGGGGTAGTAGGGGAATGGAATAAACGAATTCCCCTTGCATAGTAGCATCGCAACTCCAGAAAACCGAAATCCAAACCAGAGAAATTAAATTTGGTGAAAGTATCACTTCACCTCTGACTTGTCACAAAATTCATGATACTCGTTCAAGGTGTCTCGACTTCTTTTCTTCGCTTCGCGTTTTGCTTGCAGCTTCTGGATGCACATACCCGAGTAGGTTTATTGGAGCCTATATTAGAAATTTAACTCACTGGAGCTAGGTCAGTGCTTCAGCCGCTCAAACTGAAAAGCCTACAGTTCTGATTCATCGATGCAAGCCATTCTATACTATTCCAAGATGATCTCTCCCCATTCCCCGTCTTCCTCTATCGCCTCTTCGCCCATTACTCTGTCTCACCACAAAAGGCACCGGTGATCACGCCATAGCCACAATCGAATCACCAAACTTGAAGCTGGGATCTCCCACTCTCACACATGTGCAACCCTCGGGATTTGGACTCTCTACTTCGTCCTACGCAGTATTAAGTTGCTACTTTCACGAATATTAACTCGACAAGTCTAGCTCTCTCGCAAGAGCATTCATATCCACGCGTGCTTTTCTTCGAAACGTAGTCCAGTCTTGATCCTTGGTGTTGTTCCCCATGGTGGAAAGAAATCCAAGTGCTGGCTCAGGAAATATGTCATTTTCGCCGAGCCAGATCTAAGGCCTCTGATTGTGAGTGTGAATATCGCCCAGGGTGAGGTTGGTAAAACGGATATTATTACATCTTCCATTGCCGGAACTCGAGAGAAACACTTGAAATTTTCTTTCATTATAGTCTGGCCAGCATTGCATCAAATATCGTCTCGTCGAATGGCATTGTTCCTCTCCCCACGCAGAAATGCGAATAATCAATGATGGATGTTTGTCCCACTATTCTTTGCCACATTTTTAGAAGGTAGTAGTATCGATATCTTAGCCGACTAAGGGATGACTTGGATATTTAAGATTGCTGCGGGATCGGGGGATTGATGTTCTCGATATTCGCCTCCAGAACTGCCTTTGTATGGCGACTAAAAAGTTCATCGAGATGAATTTAGATGTCACGAGGTAATACATTACTCATATCCTCGACCATATAGGCCGCAAGCATATTCTTTTACTCAAAATTTCGAAAAACAGCAGTACAAATTCAACATAATTCACCAAAAAACTCATTCCAATCAACAAAGCCTTCTTAATGAAATCTCCATACCCAACTTCATCTAAGACCATAAACGTCTACCCGCCAGCCCAAGTGGGTTTTGTTCAAGGTGCCGACGAGTGGAGCTTCAAAGTTGAATCCTCCACTTTGCTTCCTCCTTCAAACCAGAGATCCACGATTCCACCAAATACGCCAGCAGACTCTTTGATCTGTGGTGTCCCAAACCCCATAATAGCAATACATCTCATACCGGTAGATGTAGTGGTAGCCTAGTCATTCTTGCCGAGATCCTCTAGCTTTCAAAAAGACCGCGTCAGAAATACGCGGTGTGGGGTTTGTCTTTGATGCTGGGGAACGAATCTCAACTCCTGCTTCTGTCTGGACGTAATGTAGATACCATTTAATACCCAAATTCTTCCACAAAGTGAAAGTTTGACTGGTTTTAGGTGGCTGAACTGTCACCTTGATTGCGTTATCAAGTGAAATGCGTGGTAGCATACTCTGAGATGCTAAGCCTATTTGTGAATATACAAACACTCCAACTGGAATCAAGAGGCCACTCACATTATTGATCCATTTAAATCCGTTTGCCGACTGTCTTTTGTTCACTGAAAATGACGGCTGAGGCACCAAAAGCATTGACCATTGACATTTCTCAAATAATGCTTTGTGAAATATCCTCTTAATTTCATCCATGGGAAGTTTGTATTTGACAGTAACATCCTCAAGCTCCATTGCTTCGATCAATTCCCAGCGAGAATCCTGCTCCATGCCGAATTTGCGGCTCTGCTTGCCACTGAGTATAAATAGCAGAGAAGCTTTACTGTACGCGACCAAGCCAAAAGTGACCAGAGCTCGAAGGATTCGTCGAAATTAATTTGTCATGTGAACCGACTCATCAATCAGTATACCGACCTGGCTTTGAGGCTCTTTCCCATTGGCTTGTAGCAAGAAGGATTGGGGTACTCCGATAGCGGGTTTAGTAACCCTGGCCGTCAAGTCGATTACCGAAGCTTGTCCTCCATTGTGCATGAATGTATCATGTTCAAGAGCATTGCTAGCGTCATCGATTAGGATAGTTTCAGGGAGTAGAACGCCCTCTTGGAGCTTCCAACCCGAGACTAAACATCGTGCCAATTTCCGGGATTCTGTGAGCAATTGCACAATTTTTTCAAAATATGCTTTAGGTTCGATTGGTAGCGTTCCATTGTCTTTTGATCCAGCTAGAAGTAGCGTTTTCAGTGGGCTTTGCAGACTCTAATCCGTTGAATGAATCCACACGATGCTCTTCTTAGCATTACGGTATATATTCCTCATGAATTGATTAGTTATACTTCGGTAACATTGGGACTAAGCGAGCACACAATTGCTTCCCGATTTTTTCGCGCCATGCAATTCTCATGCTATCAGTGATAGCTCGGCGACCTTCAAAGTCTCCTGAGGAACACACATCTAATCTCACCAAACATAACGAGTGCCAATTTTGGACATAGCCTCGCTCGATCAAAACTAAATCCAGAAGTAGTTGGTACGTCCCAAAAGAAGACCGCGTGGCAAATTATGATCTGGCTGCGGTTTTTGGAGGTCTGCGATATAATCCCAGGTATGGGAAACTATACCATAACCTTCTGTTTCAATGGTACGGGCAATATCAATGTATCTCTCGAGCTTCCAGTCATGAAGATCACGGAGCCATCGAGGGGCCCTTGGATCGTTTGGAGGAATCAACTTTTTTCTACTATCGGAGTTCATCTTGATAGTCTAGGCTGCTGCTTGTTGGAAAGAAGTATTTTGAATCGTTTGAGCTGTATAGGAAATAGGTTCCAAGATCAGTAGTTTTGATCGAGACATAGATGAGGGATTAGATATCAATATACGGCTGGGAAGAGCTTCGCTTATCGCGCTCAAAGCATCAGTGACATGAGATCATTCTCGTACCTATCTCACCCCACCTTGGATCTTTCCTACAATGGAGCTGAGTTAGTTTGCAGAGTTTCTTTCTTGGCAATTGGTCACAAATTTTGCAAATGTCGCATTTTATACAGCATCAGTTCATGTATCGTCCAAAGACTTCACATTGGCTGGCTGGGTAGTTCTCGGCGCACACATAATGTTGTCGTCTTATACTTGTTCTTTGCTTACTCGGCGGCGACAGCATTACTCATAGCCAAAGTTTCTTTCAAGAAGATCAATCAGTCAGCATTCGGTGCTGACTGCTGGTGTCAGTTATTAGCTTAAGCCTACCAACTGATAATTTAGAAAATTAATGAGTCAGCAAAGTCATGATCTAGCTGGTGTCTGGTTATTGATGAGATGAATTGTCGTACTGAAGTTAATAAGATTGAAAATTGTTGAAGGATTTAAGTATACCATCATTTTTCATTCCCGGATGGAGTATAGTACCACTAAATCAAGATGACTTGCTTGTTGATCAGCTGTTGACAGCATTCCTGTGCAGTTTGGATGAAATTCTAGAGTTGAATATTGGCTTGTTATTGGGCTATTTTATCAATGTACTCCTTCTCAGTGGCACTTTGGTGACTTTTGGTTTAGAAGTATTTATTTAGCAGGGCCATGATTCTACATTGGCACTGAGAACTACGAGATCTTTGTAGGCAGAGTTTCAATATTATATCACATGAAAAACGATCCGATGTGCCATCTGATCTTCTATGAGTAATTGGTTGAGCCAGGAATAAATAGCATGAATGGGCTGAAGGTCTGAGTTGACTTGGTAATGGAATTATGTTGAAGATCTAATAGTATGGAGTGAATCTAAATATGCATTGAAACTACCTACGCTTGTGGATGACTTGATTAACTTGAGTTACTAAGGGGATCTTAGGAAGGAAGATAGGGGCTGTGAATGAAGCTGGCAATGCTTGATGAAGAAATAAGATTTAAGAGCTATTGATATGCAGGTGGGTCTTTTGATGGGCTATCGGTGTTAATACTTGGTAGGTGTCAAAGATTAATTTCTCAAACTGGCAGGAAGGAAAGTTGAGTATTTCTGTCACTAATTATGATCAACGACTGCTGACTACGAGACAAATTCAATGGATATCACTTATTCCATCTTAAAGGTCTACTTTGGCTATAACTTCTAGTATCAAACTAGCTTGGGTGTGAGACGAAGAGACGAGATGCACCAAATGAATGTTTGGACAAAGATAAAATTGCTCTGACTTAAGACATCTTAGAGGATGCTGGTGGAAAGATATTGATTCATGAAACGAAGACAACTCGAAGCCTTAGATACATGTATAAATGTGTCGACTCAAGACGAGAAACAAGGGCTCATAATGAATAGAGTAATAAGATTATTCGATACAAATGAATCTATGGAATGTCTACCTCTACATCAACATCCGCTCATGAAACAGTTCTGGCTAGCGAATGATTCAACTTATAATTCGGTTATTCAGGACGTGAAATTCCTTATCCTTTTATTGTTAGAAAGAAAGGCTATTAATGGATAAATCTGGGATTGGAGAAGTTTCATAGGAGGTCGAGGGCTGGTGGTAGATGACGAAAAAGGAGTAAGGCCTGGGGTCTAATCAATTTAGAAAACTACCCATGAAATTACGCATTGACGAGAGTATAATCAGTACTAAATTTACCTTTGCATGAGACTTCTATTGGGCAATTGGCAATGCACCATCAATTAGAAATTACCGCGGATTACTGAGCCATGAAACACTTAAAAGGCCAAGGGCCGGCGACCAACAGATTAAAATAATTTGCAATCATATCACATCACACAAATCAAAGGCATCAAAAGGGCATGATGTGGAATAGATTCAATTGTCCTCTATCCCATCTATCTATCATCTCATTATCATGACTGACACGTAATCATTATCCAATCTGTCGTGCCAACATTTCTCATCATCATGAATCATGACCATCATGTTTTATTACCAATAAAAGACGTGTCATATCTCATTCAATCATGAGAGTATGTGTCTATCGTTATCCTGCTCCCTCCCCCCTCCCCCACCCCTTTGGCAATTTATCGCCCCCTTTTCCTCCTCTTCATGTGGTAACTTTCCTTTCCTTCCCTAAATTTGAAGAAGTTCAGTAATAGTTCCATGAAAACTTGTCATTTGTTTAGTGTACATGAAATTTGCGAATGATTTGCTGCTTTCGTTTTGCGCCGCGGATTCGGTTTCCTGTGGGACATAGATCATGACAAGTACCAGACTTGACGTGATGTATGCATGCATATTTTTCGTGATTTTTGATTTAATTGGATGCGAAAACTTGCAATGAGGTGAATATTTGAGCGAGGTGCGAAAATGGCACATCTCTCTTTGTGGCATGTGTTTGCGTCTGTGTGTTGTGTTGGGTTTCCAGTCCAGGATCATTAGGTGTTCATTCATCGACGGACAACGATTCCATTTCTGCGGGATGATCGTGAGTAATCAGCCTCATCCTCTGAGCTACAGGACTCTGAATCGCTGGATCCGCATCGGGAACCTCCACAATCCAACTTGATTCTATCCCCCTTTCTCGTAATTCCATATCTCTCACAGGTGCAGGATGATGTATTAGAACCTGATGAATAATCGCTCTTGCTCGAAGCTGAAGATGGCGAGCTTGTGCCACTGGTGTCAGAGATGGTGGAGCCAATGGATGAAGATGGTGAGCCTGGAAGATCGTAATCATAATCGTACTCATCCATGGTAGTAGCACCAAAGCGTGCGGTCAATTCATCGACAGTTGGACCAGCAGCGTAATCAGCTTCGAGGATGTGCTTGGTGGCGTGTGGAGACATGGGTTTAGGAGATTTGATTTGAGAGATGGAGAGGGGTCGACCTTTGGGAATGTCAACGCTGAGATGTGAGTCGCGGCGGGATTCTCTGCGGGAAGATGAATGCGAAGAGTGTGATGATTTGGAACTGGAAGAGTGCTTAGATGATGAGCTGGAAGAATTCTTGGAGCTTGATGAACTGGACTTGGATGATCGGCTTGAGGACTTCTCGACAGGGACATCGAGGATGTTCAAGACGCGACCGGTAGTTGGTTCGGTAGTTGATGAGACGGCAGGGTCGTGTGAGACGTGGTATCCATCGATGATGTAGTAATACCAATATCTTTGACCTGGTTGAAGAGTGGTGCCTTGAAATCTGAAAGTACCTTTCCAGCTACCTGATTTTGAAGAAGTCTTGTCTTTGGCGAGCGGAAGTTGACCAGCATAGTTATCCCAGCTACCAAGCAAATGAACGGTCTTAACACTGGAAGAAACACGGAGAGAGAATGATAATTGAATAGCTGCCATTTTGATCGATTTTGATGCGAAATACTAAGATGAAATTCAATGTACTGAAATTGGCTAATTCGAGCAAGAAGAGACTAGTCTTTGGTGGTTAATTTCGGATTGTATGGATTTGTGAATAAAAAATTAATAAAAAGTTGACCGGCAACTTGATAGAATGATTAGAATGTAAAGATTTTGGTATGATATTACAGAGCACAGCTCTTTGGGAACGGGGGAAAAAACAAAAAGATGAAGAAAACAAAAAAAGGGCGGAAAATGAAGGAGACTAGCTCTTGAGAATGAATTGACTGCTTGCTGAGGAGAAGAAGAAGATATTTCGAGAGGGGGCACAGCGTCCCTTTATGGTCGCAGAGGAAGAGACATCCATCATAGCCATTGGGATCGATCATTGGATAGGCCCACCATAGAACTACTCATGGTAAGGCGCAGAATTGGTACAATCCTAGAATCCCGCAAATCCCGTCCGCATGCAATAGTGCAGGACCAAGTGCAATATTGGACAAGGGGAAGACTGCAGCCATTGATGAGGGGAAGTCAATTAGTTCGTTCATTACTCGGCGTATGTGCATGCGGTCCAGTTAGATTACCGTACATTCGGACTCCACGAATTATACGACCCAATTGACAAAACTCAAGGAAAAATAAGGTGATTCGTTGATCAAGGTGAGCTGCAGTCATTGGGCGCGTAAGCAAGGTGAACATGTTGGATGGACGGCAGCTAGTGCGGATATAGTATTCTGGCGACTAAATCCTTGCCATTTGTGACCATTTAGACGTCGAGAAAGACTAACAAAATTTCTTCGCTTAATTTGGGGTCGTACTGGTGGGAGAGCAAACGCAAACATCCACCCTATCATAACGAAATCCCTATCACAACCTTTTTTTTATTCTTGAAGAGTGATGCTTGTGATGGATGGATACTTTTATCTATAACGGATAGTGGATATGTTTCTTAATATCTACTCTACTGTACATTATCAAAAATTTGCCGGAGAGTGGATCAATTGCAAGGGAACCGAATAAGTAGAGCTCATCATGATCATAACAAGAAATACCTGACTACTCGACGTCGTTGAAGGGAAAGTAGAGTCGAGCTAGAGAATGGCATTGATTTATAAATGAACTAGGTAAGTCAAGTGCGTCGAATGATTCTGCAGGCGTTGACACGGATAATATCGAGTTGCGTATCTCTTTCCTATATCGGATGAAAAGGTAGTCATCAGGTTGTCATTAGCACTCAGCCATCACAAGCATTACTTCAGTAAATGATTCTTCGATGCAGTCAGCAAAGCAGTACGATATTTAGAGGTCGCACAAGTACAATGGAAGAATTATTAGTTGCAGAAGAAATCTGATCAATTATCAAACTAATGCTTTCAAAATAAAGGATCGGTGAAGGAATGATGAAGCAAGTACAAGTTAGCTACAACGTCGTGAAAGGTAGGAAGGCATGTGGGCAGGTCCAAGTTCTGCAAAACTTGCTTGTGGATAGACTGCGTCTTTGAGATATCCGACTGCCAGCCTTGTTGCATATTAGTCAATGCCCACTTGAGCACAATCATGCTCAAGACGTCTCGCATTCGATCCCCCAATTCGGCTTCATACGAAGTATGGCTGCAAATTTAAGATTTTCAACGGCTTCACTAGCAAATATTCTCCACTTCTTTCGGTCAATATTTACATTTGAGCACCGTAGGTCACAAGTCATCGACGACTCGACCGCCGTCCGATTATTTTTTTCTCTCTAAAGGCGGCACATTACCCTTGCTCTATCACACCTACCGTTGCTACTTATGTGCCTCTCACACCCTTTCTGCTTATATCCAGCCGTCGCACAGACGATCGTTCCAATCAATCGTCTTGTCCCCCTCCAACCCTCCGTCACCCATGGCAGAACTACCATGTAAAAGCCCCATTTGAACAGGCATTTACGATCATCTATTTCTCCGCTTGCTTGCTTTTGTTAATCTGCCCTTCGTTCTCTATTTAGCAATCTTGACGTCGAGCCAACAAAATGCATGCACACTAATCCTGTCACGATGTAATGCATCCCTTTCAGCACTCCATATCAGCCCTAGTGTCGGCGGGTATATAAATTGCAAGTGGATCACGAAGTATTACTCGCAGCAATGATTGATCCACTCAGAGCCGTTCTGTCTGTTTGATTTTGTGCGTACAAGATGCATTTGCATGTTGTACGTAATTGCCTAACCAATCCCGTTGGCTGCTAATAATCACGTGTGGTTCACGTGACTATATACTTGGCCTCGATAAAGAGGGCATTGGGTATGTGAGGAGAGAAAGAGGCCCACTCAAACTCAACTCTCGGAACGAAATCCGGCTCAGAAAATTAAGTTCCACAATACGAGGGGTATTGTGCATGTTCGCTCACAGTACTGCAGTGGCAGCTTAGCAATCTGTCAATTCTAGTACCAAGTGTTTAACTTTCAAGCCGCTTCTTCAGTAGCAAAAGTTCACAAGTTACAAGGAAGATATGAGGTGCGGGTGCGCAAGCTGCAAAGCAGGGCGTTGTTGGTCACATTCTCAGATGATGTATGCGGGTTTGACGGACAAGGTTGGCGGGAAATAACAATTTGGAAATTTTGGTCCTGATGGCAGCGGCATGGGCCGAGCCTCCTTTTCACTTTTTTCCATTCATTCTCTCTAATTTACTTATGTTTTTCACACAGTTTATGTGTTACAGCATCTACGTGACATATAGTTTGTTGGCTGCTGTGTGACGGCGAAAAACATATCATAATGTGAGTAGTCTCATATGATGACTTGATTACTTGTTCTTATATAATCTTTTACATCGAAGACATGCCTTGTGTGTCGTACATAGTAATTTTCTATTTTGTACAGTTCATTTCCATTAAAGAGACCTCTATAAATCTCTTGTCGTCTATTTCAGACTCATATAATGTTGCCAGATGAAGTTCTAATGGCTTTTGTTCGTGATCGGCGGCTTCACATCTTTCATGATCAAATGTTTGTTCAATGCATAGTCTGGCACTTTGATATTCTATCAGTTGGTATAAATTCAATTCTTTCCAGTTCTCCTGTTTTCATGCGTAGTAGTACCTCTGATAACAACGCGATCAGATCCGTGTTGAATAAAATAATTCCTCGAATTTCTCCCGCCGAGCACAATTACTTTCTCGTTCGGCATTCACAATGTGACAAATACCTCAATTACGTTAATAGCCCGACGAAGCTCATCGATGAATGCCCAGTCTCAGACATCAGACACCAGATGCTGTCTAGCTTCTAGCTTATGGTTGATAGTTGATGAACGATGTCAGTCCGAGACTGCATCTAGGACGATAAATCTTTTGGAATTTCGCTGTGAATCTATTTTTTCGATCTCTTGTTCTCCTTTTGCTTGTCAATACGAGCGAAATGGCCTTTGCTACGTAGAGGCAGCTTTCATGAGGGGTCGATCTCCATTTGATTACCTGAGTCTGTTTCGGTTGGTCTTTTTGTGCTGCACCCCCCAAAAATTGTTTTCTTCAAAAGTGTATCAAAGCATTACTGAATGTTTTGGGATAGCATTCTCAGACTTAACCAAAAAGAAGCTTTCAAGTTTCAACATTCAGATACAAAAAGCCGTAAAACCCCTTATGACTTGATGATAACGCCGATTGGCGTTCCGGCTACTAAGCCAATCAACAACCATACGACATAGGAATACTCGAGCGGTTAGCAAAGCCCATCTCCATGCAATCCTAGTATGCTAATAAGCCACAGAAGAGTTATGCAAACCCATACATACCCTGAGAAATTCATGCTTGAAAAGGCTGCAACAAAAATAGTAACCGGCATTGGCCCCCAAAGAAATATGTTGTCAGCAATGCCCATACCAGATTGATTGAACTTTCAGTACAAGTAACATGCTGTACTACTTAGTTATGGTAGCAGTGTGGCCATTATTTAATATTATTGTTTCGCGTCAACTGATTTCTCATTGCATTTCGTCTTTTTTCGAGAAGCTGATACAGCATGTGGAACTTCTTTCGTACGTATGTTACAAGCGAAGTACACAGTTCTGGCTGACTTAAATCGTGAATTGTCTTACAGCAAACATATTGGACAAAATAAGTTCTCTGTCTTCCGTCGTAGTTATAGATCAAGCCGAAGCATCCGCAGTCTCTTCATGCAAATTCTTACCTGGGCGGTTGATTGTGGCTCCGTTTATAGGAACCCAACACATTTCGCTGGAAGGCCTTGAGGTAGTCGGATCGATTGAAATGAGCTCTCTTTATTGGCGCAATTTTCAAGGCGTGTCGTCTTCGACGCTTCGGTATATAGCACGGAATTTCACGATCGATAACGTTGATATACCGATTTTCTGGAGCTTTCCTGCGCTGAAGTCTATACATGTTTTAAACCTCAGGAACTTATCCTCTCCATTAAATGTCGAATTTTCAGAAACGGTTGTGGTGGAAAATGCTAATATCGAAATGCGCGCTTTGCGTCAGGGTTTCTGCCAAACATGGGCGCTGTTCATTTTCTCCGAGCAATCAACAACCCAGGCCTCAAGCTGATTGATTCATCAAATGCAAGCCATTTTCATATTCAAGCTCCGTCATCCGATCTCTCATTGCAAGTTTACTCTTCTGTTGAAATCTTTTTGTCAGGAAAAGTATACGGTGCTGCCGGGGTGCACATGCCAGCGTTGGAGTTTTTTGGCCTGCTAACTTTGGCATCTAACCACTTCTCGTCGTATTCGGCTCCTAAACTCGAGTATGTTCAAGGGAATCTCGAATTGCTGGAAACAACAATTTACGGACAGTTTCTCTGCCACTTCTGCAACGTGTTGCGTTATTGGAGCACAGCGAGAGTTTTTATAGAGGAAACAACACACCTATTGGCAATTCATCACTTAAAGTCACAGGAAACAGAAACTTGCAGGATATTTCTATGGCAGCCTTAATACATGTCGATAAAGACCTAGAGATCTCCGGTAGCAAAGACTTGATGCATATCAATTTAACGAGTTTAGCGGAAATTCGTGGTCAACTCGCTGTGATAAACGGCACTTTCACAAAGTATGTTTTGATCGACCCTTTAGTATTACCCGTTTGAAATTATATACTCGTCACTTTACTAATTCAAACAGAATACCATTGCCCTCCTTGAAGATTTTATCTTCTTCGCTTCATGGCGCGATGAAAAATGGTACTTGGAATTGTAGTCGCATACCGTCAGAGCTTGGATCCATCGATGCTCCTGGGGGAAGTCTTTCATGTCTCGATTTCAGCCCCAGGACTAAGTATGCACCGGTGTTGGAAAACATTGGCTCGAAACATGGCTCTTCGTCTATCTTCGTCGCACCTTCCATAATATTTTTAATTCTGCTAGCTATCTGCATGATAATATTTGTTAAAAACCGTACGAAATCGGGTTTCGTTTTCGAATCCACGAAACCGATGTCATTCAATATTCTATCCAGTCATCGTACCAGGATTGAAAATGTGCCCGAACTCATGACCGTGGAACGACCGGTTGAATTATTAGACCCATGGCAAGAGATGTATGAGCTTGAGGCCACAGAGTACCACGAGTTAGATTCATTGCCCATAAATCTGACGTCGATGGAAACGAGCTATTCGGTAATTCAGTATCCATTTTTGAACAACTTGGGATAAACTGACGCGGCATGAACTTATGTATTACAATATACTCCAACACAATATTTATTATAGGACCACTTGAAATCACCCAATCTCCCTGGACAAATAGTTGATGCTCCCTGGCAATTCTGCGACCGGGCCTTTTGGTGACCCATCAATCTCTTCCAGATTCTTGGGAGGGATACAATCGGAATGCAATTGTGCTTTCTCATGGTCATTTTCATCACCAGCTCCACCTCCAACTCTCAATTTTCTCAAATGCCGGCGTCACAAAAATTTCCAGTAGATGCCTCCGAAAGCAATAATTGCCAGTCCGCCAAAAATGGAGCCAAAAACCACACCATGAAACTGCGCATGACCAGGTGTTAACATAAATTGCGGATTTGTTGGGGAAGGAAACGAAGCTAAACAATATAATGTTAGAAGGGCCGCATTCCAAATGTTCAGTATTATCTTACTGGAACCTGTTTGAGCCCGTAATGTCATTGTATTAGTAAATGTGATGGTAGTTATGCTTCCATCGAATAATTGGATACCTTGGGTATTGGTTGCTGTGATGGTTGTATATGGTGACCTTGACGGAGTGGAGGTAGTCGTGAAGTTTGGGAGGCGAGGAAAGTAGTGATGAGGTGACACTCAAGGTTGTTGCAACCGTTGTACTCTCTACTATACCCGATGCTATCGAAGACGGATCTAGCGACGCACAGTATTGAATGAACTGTCCAAATGAAGGTTCTAAAGAGTTTTCGAACGTCGCAGCTGGATCTGCGCTATTCGCGTCAATGCACGCCATGCACATGGCGAGCATTGTAATCAGTGAAGAACGGTGAATCGGATAAGCACAATTCTGGTGTCCTGCCAGTTCTAATCGCCTCGATGTATCCATTATCAAAGTGGGGGAATCAGCTTCAGATTATTGCGAGGAAAAGAATCCTCATACTACAAGTACTGTAACACAAATCTGGGATCGAGGATGAGGCACTCATTTTCAAACGAGTTCAAAAATAAATTTGAGAAAGAATGAAAGGAACTGGAAGACGGTCATACTTAAAATATTTCACTTCTGTAGCCCCCAAAACCTCTGGCAATTCTCAACCACTGACGCAGATATGATCTTTATGGTTGCAGTCAATATTAAATCCTCAAAAAGCAGTTTGAAGGACAAGCAATCTCAATCAAGGCAGAATCAAGTCTACAGAGCAACCAATATTATCTAATATGCCACCCCGCTTTCGCTCTTGGCCTTTGATTTGTGTGGTAAAATGATTTGATTGGTGGCAACATGACACAATTGTTATTTTCAATGCCTTTGTAAGTATGCTACTGCTGCTGCTGCTGCAGAACTGCGCATTTTTGATCACACCCTACAGAAGAAACCCTTGAGAACCGGGGAGATCGACCTGGCGAATCATATATCGAGTCAATCCTATAGGACCACTTGGTTTAAGATGACTCGAGAGCCGCAGACTCCCAATTCGGCAACCGAGCAGTGTTACATCAGTTGCTATTATACATTGAAGATGTAAAGGAAAGCCCGAGCCTTTGTGCTTGGCTGAATGCATCATGTAGTGAGATTCTGCATTGGCAAAATAGTAGTCCGATGCTGCTTAGCAGCAAAACGGTAGATGGAAGTAACCAAGCACATGAACATTATCACGAGCGTAACTGCCGCATAACCCACCGAGCCATCCCAATTCACAGCTTGGCAACACGCGACTCAGACACTTGTAGAAGCTTGTTTACTAAACCGCATCTCACTAAAAGAAATATCCTATCGGATGTTGAACGTAAGAGGAAAAATCAAATCTTCTTAGTTCTTCCCCAAGGTTTGGAAAGCACAGACCACACAGTCTTCCAAATACTGCAAGCCAAGGCAAAGTTCACCGGGAGCTAAGATCTTCACTGGGGATTCCTCGTGCTTAGGAAAAACCTAAATTATCATTTGTATTTTCTCAAAACCACGATCACAATCACGTTTGTCCATTGTGGAACCATCATATTGCCTCTGAGAAAATGAAGTAATGAACCGTTTAAATATATGTACAAGAAAACCCGCTTGGGGGGTTAGGGATGTCAGAGTTCCCGCCTGGTTCCAATATAGTCTAGAAGAAAATCATCTTAGTGTACCGAAAAGGTTTAACCAATCCAAACATATACAAAAACATCCGATCCTGAACTATATGCAAGGGTACCTAGTACCTTTCAGACTAATCTCCGCAAAACCTAATAAAAATTTCCTTTTGGCAAAGCGACAAATATAACCGTCAACGGCACCGTGATAATCATACTCCAAGCAAGAGCCCCAGTCACAATCTTGTCTTGTAAGAACCTCAAGTTTTCATCTTGAGTCCAAGTAGTCTTATCGAACACCTTCCTCACTAAGTTCTTCTTCTTGTACATACTGTTCCATTTTTCCTCAAATTCTTGCACATCGTTCTTCGGGCCAAAACTCGACATAGTCGAAGTTTCAGAGATTGTGAACCTGTCGCTTTGCTTATCATGATCGTCGCCTGTGCGAGTCGTCATTTTGATGCGTCGTTCCGATGAACTCTCAAAAGAATGCCGTCCACTTTCCTCATCGGCGGCTTCTTGCTGTAGAATTTGTTCCCAGGGCCGTAGGTTGCGGTTGTGCGATTGGTGCATGATCAAGCAGAGACCTTTGTAGGCTGCTATTAAGGTACTCATTCCTAGAAACCATTGTACGCTCGCGAATATTCTCCACCACCGACTAACGCTCGATAACGTCAATAGAATTGCCATCACAAACCCAAATATTGTATTACTGACACCCATGGTGCGGACGAAGAAGACACGAGGTTTATTGCCGTTGCATATGGACCATCTAATAAAATTCGGATGTGATTGGCCTCGAAGTGTAGCTTCAGTTATGGTCACAGCTGGTAGGAAAGCTGACGGATGGGTTGTGTGTTGAAGGGCATGTAGGCATAATGCGCGGTCTTTGTGAGATAGGTTAAGTTCTCGAGCGGAATTGAAAGCAAGATAATGTCTCATTATGCGGTTCACCTCTTCTCGCATAGGTTGAATGGTGACTAAATGAAGTTAGTACTAATTTTCTTGTTCAAGATATTCTGAACATACAAGGTTGCCATTTGAGACCTGGTTGGCTCGGTTTTTCTCCCGAGCGTCCTCCGGTACTACTTGATAAAACTGAAGGAGCTGTTGGGCTACCCAAAGCGCTGTCGGCCCTCGATAAATTGGTACGAGACTGGCCATCCTTAGACTTAACATCTGCATCGAAGTCGGCCATATCGTTGAAGTCCGAAATATCCATTGGTGGATTTCTTTTCCTTCCTTCATTCTTCTCTGCGTCCCTGGCAAAAGCAGAGGGCTCGGTTGTTTCCGGTACCCATTCTGGAGACAGCTTCTTTTCGTAATCCGGAAGAGCCTCGAATCGACGAACATAGTCTTTGTACCACAGGTAGAATTGAAGATTCTCTGCATCGTGCTCAATATAAACAAGGAAGTCCATGAAGTCACTCAGAGAACATGGCTAAAACGAATATCAGTAAAAGACTTTTCGGTCAATGGAGAGACTTCAAACTTACTGGAAGAGATTGATTTTCAAGCACGTCTTCAAATCGTAGCCCGGGCTGAATTGTACGTTCAGAATCTGGTGAGTGTTAGTTAAATCAACCTGGATGAGACAGGATTCACTCACTTTTCGCTCTTGCAGCATATCGTTGACATTCCGTAGCATTTAAAGGACCATTGGTTTTGTTGGTATAATCTGGTCTTTTGTAAAATAGTACAGACATGGCTAGAAGCGTCTACCCTTTTGGTAAGATAGCTCGCAGCCTGGGAGATGAGGTATAAAATCAACTTATTCTCTTGAATTGAGATAAGTATGAGGGGGCGCGGACCAAGTGAATGTAAAAAGAAATAAAGATGGCACCCACGTTGGACAATGCAATTTCCATGTGGAGGTGGAGGTACTATTTATTATATGCATATTGGCAACTGCTGTCCCCAGCTTCAGTGCAGAAGAAGCAAGTCATAATATCCGAGTACTTCTCAAGATAGTCAAGGTAATTGCTCTAGTTTAACGGTACCTGAGTTTTCTTTCGAAGCCTACTGTCCCTATGAGGGGCGAGAAGTAAACATCAGGCTTGATTAGTTTCTCATAGTGTGGTGTCTTGGCCCAACAAAGCGTACCGCCAAAGCTGCTAAAGGTTACCAATACCAGTTTTATGGTGGATACATCTTAGTGCGACCCTTATAAAATCTTTTCCGCGGGATGAAGCGAGCAGAGTATAAAATGAGTGACAAGGTAACATTGACAAGGTCTCCTGGCTCAACCGAATCTAGATGATCTTCTTGATGAACAGTACCTCTAGATCCTAGGGCTCGACAGATAGCAATCGAAGAAGATGTTTGTGGCTCTTCTTTCCCATTCATATGACGTCCGAGCCCGACAAAATCCCACGGCCGAGTCGCACTGCATATGGGGTGAAAGCCGTGCACATTTGTAGCATACCCCGGTTGACTCGTGGAAATTGATCTATGAATTGTTAGTCTCAAGAATGTGTAAATCCGAAAAGTCAAAAATCAAAAGAGGAATCCTTTTTTGTCCCTGACTTCGTCGCAGTCCTTTCAATTCATGTATTAAAAAACGCCCTGTAGCCACTGTTACGGTGGCGTCCAGCAAACAGCTCAAAATACTTCTAGACTCCTGTGAAAAAAAATCTAGCTCTTTTACTCATCCATTCCACTCTCCAGGTCATCGGCTATCAGTATTTTGGCGGGTCGCCACAAAATCATGAATTGAAAAGACTTTGAACAGTGATTGGCGAGAAGATCACGTCAATGGAGAAGCAGAAAGCCAGAAGTATATCAAATTGTACAATTGTGCCGCTTGATATCCACCTAGATCGGGATTAACCTTGAGATGTTGAGATAAACGAACACAGCATCGACATCGAAGTGATCGCCATAACTTAATATCGCAAGACCCTCATTTTTACACGGCGGTAATCATCTAAAGCCAATAGAGGCCGAGAGGATGCAATGTGACGGTGATCAAAATACTTGAAGAGAAGGTAGAGATGTGGTAATGAAGTTGGGACTCTTTTTGCCATCGGAGAGACGCGCTATCCAGCATTTCAGCATTTTAGCATTTCAGCTCGACAGTCGACGGCTGTTTATACATTTCTGATACGCCTTGGCAGTGTATAATTTCCTTGATTGACAGATTGGGGCTTTTTGTGCCTCGTCTAATATTTTTTTGATGGTTAAGTGGGAAAAAACAGATTAGGGAATATCGTTGCATCAATGCACACAGGAAGCTCCACGACGCCTCGAGCCATGCAGATTAGGATGGATTCATCGCTTCGAATGGTCCGGAAGTGGCTATGTACATGGTATATCAAGGAAATCTCCGATCCAACGAGATTCGAAGACAGATCGTTATGGTCTATTCTTCTCGAACGGTTAAAAAACAGGCTCTTGAAGTAATGAGAAAAGTTCAGTGTCGGTTAATCAATTACATTAGATGATTAATCAATGTCTCACATTTTACTAGTAGCTCTGTCAGTCACTAATTCCACACACCAACTGCCGTTCATTCAATTCGCGGAACAGTAGTATCTCTTCATTTTAATTCGCCAACTACTGATCGTTAAACACTACCATTCCACTGGCGTCATCAATAGTCCTATGCCTGACAATGTATTCAAACTACTATTAGAGCATCCCCATCACAACACCAATGAAGACTATGAAACCAAACGCCGAAAAGGGATAACCAGCACGCCAAAATGTCGATATGATAAGATGTGATCCTTGCGCTATTTCCCCTTCTCTTGGTACTGGAGCAGCTGGCCAGGGTGTCACTGTTGGTCCATCTGATGGCCGAACGGAGGAAGGTTGTTTGAACACCGGAATACATTGATCTCTGTAACAAGTTGTCGAATTTGGACAACAACCTCCTCCCATGTCTCCTGGGCATTCAAAATAATTAGGCCTACATCTTGCATGCGCTCTCAAGAGACGACAATTGGAATGTGATAACGTTCCATTGCAACAGTATATACCTGACATCGTGTGAGTTGTAGTTCGACAGATCATGCCTTGAGGACAGCAAATTTCCTGTAGCAAAGAAGGCATGGTCAGCAAAGAAATGGAATCCTGCTTCGAACAAAAGCTCACTGGATGGGCGTATGCTTCACAGCTGTTTTGCTGATCCCCGCAGGTGTACCAAGGTACAGTGGCTGGCATTCTTGGACTCAACGCGAACATTGAACTGTAGTGTTTCAACTGTCTTGATGGCAGACAGACTTCCGAAAAGCTCTGGACTTGATCAAATTGTTCTTGACTTCCTCGCTTTAATTTGAGCCAACCTTGCCCTCCCATCTCATGATAGTATACATGGGCGCTGCAGACAATTCCAATTATCATAATGATAACTAGTAGACAAGCAAGGTAACATAGCCATCCTCGCCAGCTTAAAGACTCTACGCACGCCTCTATGCAATACCTTGAGGCCAGCTTTCGAGTGCAAGGCCTTGATTCATTTGGATCAGACGTCAACTGAGATTCTACCGGCTCCAATGATGATGGAGCCTGGTTGAGATTCAGGTGTGCTTGCTGCGGTTCCTGCAGAAGTGTTGGCATTGAGATGATGGCAATTTAAATATACACGAATAACTTGAAATAAGAGCATTAAAGCGAATATAGGTTGAATTCAGCGGTGTAATAGAAATTGAGGTGACATTTGTATATGAGAATAGACGGAGATATGATTCAGGGTGAAACGATGAACATGATGTATGGACATCTCGAAATTGATATAATGAGATGTTTAAAGCTGCCTACACACGTAACAATAAATGGAAGGTATTCCTTTGAAACAGAATGAACGATGGGCATTACTTCCCAACCTGTTTTGACGGCTTCTGAGAATATTTCGCGAACTCACCAACTCATCCGCGACGCTATCACAACAAATTATGAATCTGAAAGATGTTGTATTATCGGCTTCAAGGCAGCAGGTAGGAGACGGTGGCTATTTCTCTTTGGTTATTCAAGATTTTCCTCGTCTTAAGAAGTCTCCTGGTATCAATCTCCACGTGGATGAAATAAGCTACACACCAAAACGGGACACCAAGCATCTAGTCATCAGTATACTTTATATATACTTTTCCCGCTATTTGAATGTCAAATCTGAATTGGAATGTTGAAGATAGCTTGGAAACTTAGATATAAGATATTTTTGTAGCTTGGTGTGCAGCTTATGTCGTCCATTGCGTGCCAACATATCAGGAGATTGCAACGTCAACATCAACATCGAACAGCTTGCTGTATATGTTCATAAAGCTCTTGATCTCTTCTGATGATCTTCTAAACCAGATGTGTGTGGTTGATTTTAAGATGTACAAGCAGACAAGGATGAGAATTGTAACGAATAGGATAATGGCATTTCCAACAATAGCCCTGTTCGAGTGTAACGGTATGTTTTAGCCGTCTATGTCTTAAGTACCTCCCAGAGGATGGAGCTACAAAATAATGATGAAGATATAATAATAATCCGATTTCCTTCCACACAATCTATCGTTCACATAATTTCGTCTTTGAGAGTATGGA
The DNA here is from genome assembly GCA_004786225.1 of Botryotinia narcissicola. Lineage (NCBI taxonomy): Eukaryota > Fungi > Ascomycota > Leotiomycetes > Helotiales > Sclerotiniaceae > Botryotinia > Botryotinia narcissicola. The sequence goes on along the minus strand of PQXJ01000420.1, from coordinate 11,230 downwards.
GATCAAAATGGAGAACCCCATTTTACCCCCTATTTGCTCCACAGACTCTTACCAATCAAAAGCCCGCATTTGTACCTCGGCATCCGGGTCCCATTGTCAAGAAGCTCCAAACTCTACGCATCAATACCGGCGCATGTGCCAAACGCCTTCGAAACTATTGTTGACCGAGGGCCGATTTCATTGAACAAAAGGATCCCTTATAACTTTTGATTCCCAACATCATAAGCATCTTTCTCTATATCAATCATTCAAAATGTCACCTCCGCAATGGGTCAAAGATCTGAAGCCATCCGGTCCGCAAGGCACTGAGCTCATCAAGGTGGAAAGGGAGAAGTCTAATATACATGTCGAAAAACTCTCGAACTTTTTATTCACCAAAGAGGTATTAGAGCGTCAAGAACGCATATTAAAGATCTTGCAAGCCGACAAAATATTCGACAAATCAAATAACTACTTCGATGGTCGAGTAGATAGATTCAAGACTTCTCTCGCAAGGGCGAAGAGACTTCGTCAACTACAAGTCAAGCATAACTGGAATCAAGAGGAGTATCATGTGGCAAATGAGCTCATTAGCGAGCCGACTCCTTGTATGTAACTCCCAAAACCTTCAATGCCTTTCAAAAAGAATACTAACATCAAGTTTAGACGGGCTTCATGCTTCTATGTACCTCACCACCCTGCGTGGCCAAGGCACACCTTAACAACACAAGTTATTCCTCGAACCCGCCGAGAACTACAAGGCGATTGGATGCTATGCACAAACCGAATTGGGACATGGATCAAATGTACGAGGCTTAGAGACAACTGCTACCTGGAATCCCGAAGACAAGACATTCATTCTTCACTCGCCACATCTCACTGCGTCAAAATGTTGGATCGGGTCTTTAGGAAGGACTGCAAATCATGCTGTGGTTATGGCACAACTTATTATTGCTGGAAAGCCATACGGCCCACATCCTTTCGTATGCCAGATCAGAGACATGAAAACCCATGAGCCATTAGATGTTGTTTACGTAGGAGATATTGGGCCTAAATTTGGCTACAATACAATGGACAATGGGTTCCTGTTATTGAACCAAGTCAAGATTCCACATATTAATATGTTGGCCAAATTCTCTAGCGTTGACCCTGAAACAAACAAATACGTCAAGCCGTCGTCACCATCTTTGATTTACGGTACTTTGACTTGGGTCCGATCAACCATCGTCCTACAATCGGGTGGTGTTTTAGCTAGAGGTGTGACCATTGCAACAAGATATGCCTCTGTCAGACGGCAATTCCAAGATCGGGATGCTGAAGCTGGTGCATCCGAGGAGAACTAGGTTCTTAACTACACAATGGTCCAATATCGATTATTGCCATTGCTTGCAGCCACGTTTGCTTTGCACTTCACAGGAAAGGCCATGATGGGGCTGTACCAAGATAATCAGAAGCGAATGCAACAAAGTGCAACAAATGCTTCTGATAGCGGCAGGGGTGCAGGTCCAGAGGAACTCAACTCGGGGAGTGATTTATTGGCAGATCTACATGCTACATCGTGTGGTCTCAAAGCTCTTGGGAGTACTACAGCCGCAGAAGGTCTCGAGGTCTGCCGTAGAGCCTGCGGTGGTCATGGATACTCAAGCTTCAGTGGTATCGGAAGCTGGTATGCTGATTACCTTCCAACCACCACTTGGGAAGGTGACAACTATATGCTCACGCAGCAAGTGGCTCGATACCTTCTCAAATCAGCTCGCGCCGTGTTGAAAGGAAATGCCCCCAACAACGACACAACTAAAATATTCACAACCTTCCTTCAAAAGCAAGATATGGGTGCAGCTCACGATGTTCTCGGCTCAGACAGTGACATCGTTGCTGCTTTTGCATGGAGAACATCCTTCTTGACCTTTGAAGCCCTGAAACACCGTGACGCGGAAAAGGGATCATGGAACTCTCTCCTCGTTGACTTCTGGCGCCTCAGCACTGCGCACTCTCAATACCTCGTCGTCAAAAACTTCTACGACGCTCTTCTAAGCGAGTCTCTCCGACACGAGCTTGATGCCGAGACCATTGATGTCCTCCACAAACTCTACCGTCTCTATGCTCTGAATACTCTTGAGAAAGAGGCATCAGATTTCTATTCCTCGTCTGCTGTTACCGTGCGACAAATCCAATTAGCAAGAACCAAGAGCGTCATGAAGTTATTGGGAGAGATTAGACCACATGCATTACGTCTTGTTGATGCATGGGCATTCCCCGATTGGCAACTTGATTCTTCGCTCGGTAGAAAGGATGGAAAGGTTTACGAGGATATGTTCTATAGAGCTAGTCAGTTGAACCCGTTGAACGGGCTGACAGTTGATCCGTATGCGGACAATGACAACATCGTCAAGAGTGACGAGACGCAGAGGTTCAGGAGTAAGTTGTAAGGAGGGTTTGTGTATTTGTATTATATCATTGTGCAGCATTCGGGGTCTGGTTATAGAGGGAGCGTCGAGCATTTTTTACATACATAGGTAGAGGACTATACACAATAGAAGGTTTAGAGATATGGTTATAGAATCTCTACTATTAACTTGACCGTCTTCAGTCGTATCCTGAGTGCACTTGATCCAAATATGACTGTCATAGTACTCAGAGTTCCTATAGCGAGACTAGATGCCATCAATCTAAAGGATAACCAAGTCTGGACCCGCTGACGAAGAAGTGACCGTAACCACGAGCAGTCAATATAACATGATCGACAAGCTCCTATCAAGACGGAAGCGCTATCTATCTGCTCAGAGAGTCAGAACACAAACCTCAATTAAATGACTAGATACTTGAAATATTCTAAACTCATTTAGGCGGTAAATACTCCACCAAACTCCACTTCTTAAACACACAGTCGAATGCTCGTAGTGATTGTGATGACTCAGATATCAAGATTATACATAGGTAGTCACGCAATTTCAAACTTTTAACTTCTACAAAAGATCCCAGGAATCTAAGAGCTACTTAGGTATGATATCTATGCTTACAACGAGATGTCATTCACTATCTAGCTACCAGTTCAGCCCAAATATGCACTCCAAGGTGTCAGTCTGAAAGCTTTTAGAGAATAGTCATCAATGTTACAAGTAAAGATTTCGGAGTTCCATTCGCATGAGATATTGCATTGGAATTGACTAATGGAAAGATATTACGCATTTATGGATGAAACTGGCTTGGCATGGGATTCTAGACTTATGATGTCCTCAGTCTTGGTCATGGCCCTTCGAGCTGATTTCCTGTACATTTGTGACAGATCGAATCTTTTGGGCTTCTCATTTACAAGGATAAGTCCCAAACAGTATTTAGGGCCTTTAAAATAATGCGTCAGAATGAGAATTGGGCTATAGGAATCCATCGATGCCTCATTTGACAATCGATGGTGGAAATGAAAAAGAGCCAATAATTTCAAAAGTCATCACATTTTTGAGTCTGTTTCCCAGTCATGGATTTGTATTCGTAACCTGTAATTATATAACAAGTTGGAATTCTTGCCCATCTTCAACTCATAGATTCTTTTCTTCCTAGAAAAATGCCTGCTGCCATCACGCAGTTAAGGTGTAGCGCCAGTCAATGTACTATTCAAGTCAGGGCTTAGATTTGGAGTCTCTCGACCTTATCCTTCAAGCTTCTGATTTGGCCCATCAAGTCGGATGCCTCGTTGGTGGTGATGCTTGCTGCGATAACAGCTCTGCTAACACCGCATGCTCGTCCCAAAGCAGTCTTGGATGGTACGTAAACGTAAGGGGTGTTCTTGTCTTCGCAGAGAAGAGGAAGGTGGAGAAGGATAGCCAATGGGGCAGTGTCGGCGGCGAGGATAACAATTTCGCTGATACCACGGTTGAGGGTCTTGGTGGTCTCGTTGGCTCCCTTCTTCAATTGACGGTAATGTTGAGCTTGTTGAACGAGATCGAGGATCTCTTGGGAGAGAGTGCTATCGGCTGAAAAGTAGCGTATTAGTAAAATGCAGGTCGTAGTGTGTCTGTATAATTCTTACCGACGGGCCAAGCAGCGGATTCGTTTTGTTCTTCAGCCATTGTGATTTTGGTATGGAATTGAATTTACTGTAGATAAAAATGTTAGAAGTTGACCTCATCGAATTGAAGACTTTGCGATCGATCCAATTGGACAGGAAGGAATACGTACGATTTGTTGGAGGATGTACTGAGATGATAAGGATTTCTTTAGAAATACTTTTTCAGGGTTCCTTGCGTTGGCTCGCCCTGTGGGTTGACTTGCAAAAAATGGTAGTGATGAAGTTGAAAATCTTCTGGTATTTTTTTCTGAAGATTAATCTTTATCGGGTGCCTCAAAAAGGCTTCGCTTACGTTACGCGCTAATCCATAACTTGATTGGTCGAAAAGCTGAGCTTGCCAGAGAAGCCTCATCAAACAACTCGTACAAACCACCTTGGATCACTGATCATCATCTATCCATCAACTCTCTAAGCTCAATTTTCATCAACCCAATTCTTCAATCAATTCCTCAAAAGCTTCTTCGAACTTCATATACCTTTCATAATCTAATCACCACCTTCTCTAATACCTTCAAGATGTCTGATCTCTGGTATGTCAACAAACTATCTCCTTGACGCCTCCCGCTTCTACTACCTACCTGCCTTGCTTTCGAGATAAGAATCTCTGAAGTTGGCACTGATATATATGATCGCGATTATTTCCATGCTTTGATTCAAGTACTGACAGCAATAATGATAGTCCCGTCTACGCGGTTAGTTACCCTCGAATGCCACCGATGTTCTTTCCAACCAACCGATGATTCGATATCCAACAACCTGAAATCATCATCTGTATCAACGCATCATGCTAATTAATGTATAGCCATTCTTCGGCGCCATGGGCTGCACATCCGCCATCGTCTTCACCTGTTTCGGTGCTGCTTACGGAACTGCTAAGTCTGGTGTTGGTATTTTCGTAATGGGTGTTCTCCGACCCGATTTGATCGTCAAGAGTAAGCCATGTTCATCATCGGATCTTTGGAGCTCCTACTAATGTGTTATATAGACATTGTTCCCGTCATTATGGCTGGTATTATCGGTATTTACGGTCTCGTTGTTTCAGTCTTGATTTCCGATTGGCTTAAACAAAACCTCGCATTATATACTGGTTTCATTCAACTTGGTGCTGGTCTTAGTGTCGGTCTCGCTGGTTTGGCTGCTGGTTTCGCTATTGGTATTGTTGGTGATGCAGGTGTGAGAGGAACAGCACAACAACCACGTCTTTTCGTCGGAATGATTCTGATTTTGATTTTCGCTGAAGTTTTGGGTAAGATTAAAGGTTCTTATATTGATTTGAACAGTGACTGACATGAATAATAGGTCTTTACGGATTGATTGTTGCTCTTCTCATGAACTCCAAGGCTTCTCTAGATGTTACATGCAATTAACGTCATTTCATACAGAGAGAGCCTCGAGACAATCTGAACGCACACCTCTCTTCTGCAACAAATTGTGAATATATGAATGGGTTATAATGATGGCCTTTGGGGATGGACTCGGGATGGAAGCTATGAATTGAATAATTCATGGCTAAAAATATATGTATTGTTGTTATTCTACAAATTTCGGCGTTTTCGACGTGTATTAGAAGTAGAGATGGAGGTGGAGGAGGGTCAAATTGACCGTGTATGCTAGTAGTTTCTATTGTTGGTAGCAATCATATAGTATTGGGTTTTCATTTCAATACAGAGGATCTCACGTATGCAATCTGTTGAGTCTTTGAAAGTTTTGACATTTCTAAAGATTCTGCGTTCTAATAAAACACCCGAATTTTGGGGGCGAGATCCAACAATCTAAGCGCTACGAGAACTCAACCTAGTTCGTAGCTTGTAATCACTATAAACCCGACCCATATGTCACAAACATGAGAAGATCCTTTGAAGATCATCATTTAGATACCAAGGGTGTGAGTTATTTTTGGGTAAGGTAATGAAAAATGAAGGTATTAAAATGTACAGGTCGGCTTATCTGCGCTGCACCTTCCCGCTTCCCTCCCGAATAGCTCGGGATTACCCATACACATGATGGCGGATCTATAAAACTTCAAGACGCCTACCGATGGCATGGAATTGGTACTCTCATCCTAGCTAAATAAATTGTCTATAGTAACGTTGTTTAGAAATAAATTATAATTCTTTATTAAATACTATATTATTAAATGCACTGTGTAAACAATAGATCTTTTTAATAAATCAATTTGTAAGCTTCTTTACAAACAGCCTTATAATCAATATGAAATAATATATCTTAATTAAGTAATGGATAATTATAATAATATATTAATAATTTTTTCTAACGTAACATATGGGGAACTCGGACATATGGGGAACTCGAACACTTTTAGCCCATTACCAACTTGAAACCATAATAACTTTTATTATATATACTCAATCACCTTCTATATCTATTCAAATTGAAAAGAAGCTTCAAAAGGCTATAATTTCACTTCAATTAAAAGAATTTAAATCAATTAAAAAGGCTGTAGAGTATTTTGAAATCCCTAAGTCTACCCTAGCTAATAGGCTGGCTAAAAAGAAAACACATTCCCAAATCTATGAAATGGCTCAAATTCTTTTAAATACAAAAGAAAATACTTTTATATAATGGATTTCACAACTTACCATCACTTAATTCCCTACTACATCTATATTGATGAAGGAAATGACCAACGAAATTCGTTTTTGACATATTCGAATCATATCATCTCGAAATCCTATCTCAATAGAAATTCTATTTATAAATCACAAATAAATTTATAAATTCTAAAAACAATATTCAAAACTTAAAATATATTATTTATATCAATTAGAATCTAATTGGGCTAAAAAAGTAATTTCAGAGAATATTCAGGTTTGGTTTGATATATTTTGTATATATCTTATTTAGCGAAAGTATAAATTAGATAATATATATAATATAAATGAAACCGGATTTGGAGTTGGTAATACTCAAAATTTGTATATTATAATTGATTCTATTCAGAAATTGAATTAGAAAGTTATAATTGATAAATAAGAATGAATAACTGTATTTGAATATATTAATATAATTAGAAATGCTTTATCACTTATAGTTATTTTCAAGGCTTAGAATATGAATTCTGTATAGATTCCAAAGGATATATTTTAAAGCTAGTAGTTCTTTATTAATACAAATGGATGGATCTTAAATAGCTATATATTAGAATAATTAAAAAGGGTTTTCGAATTAGAATCCAAGAAAGTGTTAGATGATTAACCTTGACTTTTGATTATGAATAGTTATTCAAGTTATATTATAGATAGTTTTATTACTTTCTATATAGATAATAATATCGATTTATTTATATTACCTTCTCATTACTCTCACTTGCTTCAGCTATTTGATATTGCAATATATAGACCAATGAAATAATATTATGTTTTAAATTTTGATCTATATTTTTGAATTTATATAAAGCAAATCCAAAAAACTGAATAAATAAAACTCTTTCAAAATATCAGAAAAAAAGTATTGAATTCTTCTAATATTAAAGCTAATTAGAAAGAAACTAATTTAATACCTTTTGCCTTACAAAAAATACTCGATTCATTACCATTTAACTTCTCTTAGCAATCTTTTACTTTATAAATAAAAATCTCTAATCAAGATTTAGATTTATTTATACTTAGGATTTCTTCTTTAGATAGAATAAAACTAAGGCAAGCAAATCAGATCTTTAATATAGTTCTAACAAATAGTGATTCTTTTATATCATTAATTTATTGATATATCAAAAAAATAACTAAACTTATAGAATCTCAAAATACTGAGTTAGCTCTATTTCGGAAATAGCTCTTTAATGTTTAGAAAATAATTGAGATTCGAAAAAAGATAACTAAAAATAAAAGAGTCAAATTATAAGATTAATTTGTTTTTAGTATTAAGGAAGTATTGAAAATGGTATATAAAGCGAAGAAAAAACTGAAGGAGAAAAAGCTATGAGAATAGTCACACAAATATTCAATTAAAGAATCAGAAGAAGAGATTGAAGAAGAAGAATTAGAGAATAGTTCAAGTGATTCGGAATTAGAATTGAAGGATTGTGTGGCTTGTAGAATAAGATCGTGTATAGAATAATTGAAAAAGTGTCCGAGTTCCCCATATATCCGAGTTCCCCATACGTTACGTTATAATATTTACTAATTAATAGTAGTGTAATATAATTAATAGAGATATTAAATTAAAAGCGAAATAATATTAATAAAGATTTAAGGAATTCTGTCACGGGAGAATTAAGCCTATATAAACCCAATTAGCCTAAGTGTTACAACGGATTAGTAACAGGCTGTAGAATCATTGACTTATAGGCTATAATAGTAATAAAACTAATAATTGTTTTTGAGTATAAAGCTTTATATTGTAATGAAATCTATTCCTTATATAGATCTTCATATTGAAGTCGACTGACAAGTTGATTAGTAAATCGATTGATAAGTTGATTGGCTTTTGATTATATAATACTTGTTTTGTGATTCCTATTATTCTAATTTGTTTTTTTGTTCTAAAGCTAATCCTTTAGAATATTATTAATCCTAATAAAGCCTTCTTGCTTATTATGTTTTGTTTTTTCTAGAATTTATTGTTCTAGGAATTATGTTCTAGGTTTCTTGATTATTCTATGACTAATACTATATATATGCCTAAAGTTTCCTTTGGGTGCCTAGTGTTCCCCGGTATATTGCAGCTGAATCACTGATGCCTATTATCACGGCGCTAGAGATAGGTACTAGGTTAGATTTATGATATTCTACAAGAAGTGAAGAAGGAGGCGGAGAGACGCTGACTATATAGAGGGCGGATGCCTAAGGCATTCTCATAACTACGTATTGAATCCGTGACAATACTCCCCCTTAAGAGCTTGCTTATCCCAAGCAAACTAAAACTACTGTATAGCTTAAATGCTTTATATTGATCTAGCTTTTCTTTCGTAAGTCGATTTTCGAACTCCCTATACCTTCTCTGAGCATTCTAGTATCAGTAATAGGATTGCTTTAGTTTTAGGGTTATTCAATATTCATTTTAGTAGGCCGGGCTTTTTGGAGTATATGTAATAATACTCTGCCAATAGTTTTTTGTTTTCTTTTAAGTCTACTACTAATTACTAAATAGAAGTATAATGTTTTTATTTGATTAGATAATGATGACTATTTTCATTATGATTATCTATAACTTCTTTAAAGATTCATTTCTATACTAGCTCACTTTTGCTATTCTCCTTTTCAAGGATCCTATCTCTAGTAGTAGTTAACTCTGATTCATTAATTATAATTTGTGCTAAGAAATATATTCTATTGATTGCAGAAGTGAGTAATAAATGGTGAAAAACAGGAAATATTTGAATATTATTTGATAATTGAATAAGATAAAAACGAGGATAAACTTTTATAATTTCATACAACCCTATCCACCAATCATCCAATTTCTTTGCCTTCCAAGAGGTTTTCATATTCTTAGTATTTACAAACACCTTTTGGCCTATATAATAGTGTGGTGAGTCAGTACGATACTGGTTTGCGTTTTCTTTATATATTGTAACTGCTTATCTAATAAAAGCTTATAGTTGTAACAGAATTCTTTTCATTCTATCTATTATTTTATTGTCTTTGAAAAACTCTTGTTTCTATATTATAATTATATTCGGTAGGTAAGGTTTATTAGGCTCTATATTAATATATGAATTAAACCTATAATTAGCAAAGAATAATGAGTAGCCAATGATCTCCAAAATCATATTATTCAATACAAATTCAATAAGAAGTAACTACTGCATTTAATCATCTTAATGAAAATTCACAAAGGCTTATAAATATTACTTGAGAACAGAATTTATTTGTTCCATTTGCCTATCTGTTTGCAGATGGAATGCTGAAGAATATCAGAGGGTTATAGTTAATCGTTCAGCTAATTGAGATCAGAAACCGTATACAAACTGTGTACCTCGATTGGAGATAATGTTATCTAATAGGCCATATAAAGTATAAATGTGGCTAATAAAGATATCAATAAGCTCTTCTATTATAATCATTCTAATCTTTATAAAATATTTTATTTTAGTTAGTTAATAAATAATAATTAGAATATTTTTGTATATAGAATTATAATAAGTATAATTTAGAAGTAATATAATATAATCTATTGATATATCAGATCAAACTCGAAAGGAAACTAGTAATGAATATAGGAATCCGGGTGGGGCCGATTTTGATAACTTTGTGCACATATAGAGCTTGTATACTTACATGTATAAAGCAATCTCCTAATGTATTTGTGGTTATCAATAGATGTGAGAGATAAGGTTGATTGTTTTAGTCCAATCTGAATGCCCAGCTGGGCCAGACGAATGCATTCTATAGATAATTTGTACTTTCAACTTATCGTCTGGTGGAATTTATAATCTCTCTTGATAATATATCCTATTATTTGCTATATAGCAGTCTTACATAGCAACTCAAAGTGTTCTCCTGAATTCTATTAGCTATTTGTATATATACTGATTCTCGATTACTACAATAAATTAATGAGCCATATCTGATCTTCTATAAGCATTATCGATTAGTTTATTAATTAATTTATTTTCTATAGATATTACAAGATCTATTAATATTAAATAAATATCAGCTTTTAGTTTATTATAAAGATTAATATCGAATTTGTTTACTAATAAAACTATACGCTCCTTGTTCTTTAAGTATTCATTATCTTCAGTCACAAAGTTTAATCTATCCTCCCTCTTTTGACTCAAAGTATTTAGTTAAATATCTTTATACCTCAATTAATAAATTATATATAAATTATAATAAAATATAAACTTATATTATCATACTTATTATTAATTTAGAGTCTTCATTATAATAATATATTCTAGGTTCTTATAATCAATGAGAATCTCAAATTCCTATTACAAACCTTAAAGCTCTAGTTGCCATTCCTCTATAGACTTAATGATTATAAAAAGCTTTTTATTATAAACCTTATAATTACATTTTATTACAAAATGTTTTACTAAAAAATAAGCTATTAGTCATAAAAGGCCATTAGAATTATATTAAGAAAGTATTCCTTCTAATACTCAATTTGAAGTGTTTATTTCTAAGACCATCTATTTATTATAATCAAAATATGCAAAAACCGGTGTTATTATAAATATTTATTTATTTATTTATTTATTTATCTTAATTTACATCC
>PQXJ01000419.1:0-33072 GCA_004786225.1 Botryotinia narcissicola | reverse complement strand
AAGAAAAAGTCTAAATGTGGGGGGGTGGGGGGGTTTGTTTACGATATTGATTATAAATGTCGTGGCGAGGTAGTGAATGATATTGAAGCCACAGAAACCGTGAGGTGGTGAAATGTAAAGATGTTTTAGAGCTCCTCTTGCGTAGATGGTATTGGGGCGTTTGGAGGAAAAATGATGAGATTATGTATTATGAAAAGGAGTCAAAATACGGGCTCTAATCTTGCAAGCGAGGAGAGGTTGGCCTTTTAATGAGAATCTAGTTCCCAGTATATTCCAATTTTATCAACAAATGGAAGATTCTGTTGATGTGATATATGACTCAGTATGAGGTGTTCAAGATCTTGAATCGTGGAGGGGATTTCGGTTGTTAGATAGGATACCCCGCAAACTCCGACTATAGTACGCTGTTCGAACAAGGACCAAAGCACGGTGAGGCAATTCACAGGGTCGAACGGCCCTGCTTTCTAGTACTTCGAACATCAAAAGAATGATGTTATTCGCAACCCCACCTCCAACCCTATAGGCCAGGGGCTCAATGTCTGGCTCTTGCTCGGCTATTGATGGGGACCAACGTCCCAAGAAACCGATTATGTTGTACGACATTCATCCATAGGGCAAGCATTGCATTCAAATTGATCGACGGCCTGAAACTTCATGTCAGCAATGCAGTACAGCGCGAAGCATCTGGAATTCCTTGATTTTATTCTTGTCGCTTGTACGCCTTATTTCTGTACTGAATATGGTGCAGTTCCCCACAAGTCAGAAGTTTCAGAAGAGTCATACAGGTTCGATATAAGTGAAGAACTCTTGACGTACGGTCGTCAGATTCGCTCCACTTACTAAGGATGCAGGATTTGGATCCACTGATAGTTCTTTTGGGCAGCCTTATGACTGACGATGTGATGTTTGGCTCCGATCGATATCCGGTCACGTTTTGCAGGAAACACTCATCAGAATCGTGTCTCATGTGTTATCTTAGATATTTATGGGGACGCAAATTGTCCGATTCCGAGTCATGCCCGTCCTACCTGCTTGTGTTGGGTACTTCTGCTCGTGATGTAAGACCGCATAGTTGTCAATACCTACCGAGGTCCTTTGATACGGAAAAGCATAATTCTCTCATGTTGGATAGGTACTCGAGTAATCAAGCAATTTTGAAGACAAGAACTTTGGTAGTATGGTTATTATGCGCTTGCTAAATTACCTTGAAGCTAGCATTCAACTCGATCTCCGTTGCATCACGCGTCACTCTTTTCCTCGTACCCAACACGAAAAGAGGGGTTGAACATCTGTGTAAGTACAGTATGTAAGGTACTCCAGATCTTACCTCCGATGCGAGGACAGATGCCTCGGGAGCTGAAGTGAGGTAAGGAACGAACTCTTTGGTGGATAATTGAGATCACGTGTTGTACCAAGATAGTAAAGATAATACCTAGGTACCTAGGTAGTATTCATTCGATTGATACCCAACTGAGAGAAGAAATCTTCATTGTTTCATAATCGGAAGACGCGGTGGAGGGGTCTTTAACATATCAAGGTCTTATCAATGTATTCACTCCACCAAGCCTCGCAAATCTCATCGAATGATCAAAATAAGGCATCATAAATTAATAATCCATATGAAAGTGGTTGGTTACAAGGTACTTAGCTGGTCCAAGCTCAACATACGTCCCTTCACCGCCAGCAACCTTGAAAGTTGTGTGTTATGCAGTTTGCATTTGACTCTAAACTTGCATCGAATCCTATCGAACCATTTGATCTCTCTCGTTCCATCACATCCACACCAAACATAACCATTTATATCTCCTCCCGCCTTTTCATCTAACCTGCAGTACATATCTATCATTCATATTTGTGTATTCCTTATTACCCCTCATTTCAATATCTATCTATTCATCATGCCTTTCATGTCCAAATCTTCCTCCCCTTCAACCTTTGCGTCTTTCCCAAAAATGACGGATATCCAGTTGCCTATTCGTGTGGCCCAGTGTGTGGGAATCACTGCTGCAGGTGCTCTGGCTGGTGCCAACCTCAGCATTTTTTTCATTGCCGTTCCGAGAATACTCGAATCCCCACCGCACCTCCTACTCAAACAATGGAACAACATGTTTCAACAAGGAAAGGCGTTTTTCCCAATCGCTTCGTTGATTCCAACAGGATCATTCCTCTTCCTCGCATACAAACAGACCGACAAACTTAAGATGAAGTTGTTTGGTGCTGCCGGCGCGTTAGCATTTGGAATGATCCCTTATACAGTTTTGTTCATGTTGCCCACAAATTCAAAGTTGTTAGGAAAGGTGGATGAAGCACAAGTAGGCTATGCCAATCAATCTGGAGGAGATTGGGATGATCTTTCATCTGGGTCTGGTCGCAATCACAAAAAATCTTCCAAGGACCGCGAAAGAAGTGATAGAAGTTACAAGAAGAGTTCTTCCAGCAGGAGAAAGGAGGCATCTGATGAAGATGAGGATGTTCGAACTGCTCACGAGCTGGTTGATCATTGGGCGATGTTGAGCTTGGGAAGAGGTGCTATGATGTTGGCTAGTGCGGCTATCGCTACTTGGACTGTGGTTAGATATTCCAAGAACTAGAGGGATTTACGGATTTTCACGACGAGGTAGCTACGATAGATGGCTTCGCTGATGATGATTATACACGGATATGGATATGGATACGGATGGGAGGGCGGTGGTTTTGGGTTTTACGACTTACATGATACAATCGGATGATACGAAATATGATATGGCGTGAGTTCAATGAAAAAATGGCTTTATGAATTGGGAAAAAAAAAAATGATGGATAGTATATAGGAAACGAGGAGGATATGTTCGACCTTTGAATTTATATGGGAGTTTAGAATCGCGAACTAGAAACGCAACTCAACCATTGTTATAGACCATTGGTGCAGATCAAAAAAACAAAAAAAGAAAAAGAAAAAAAAAACATTCGCTTCAATTTTAATGCTTGGATAGATTCACATATTAATAAGTTACAACAGAGGATGCAACAAGATACCTATACCTATGATTACCTATGGAAACTCAATTGTCCCGCGATATCGACAGCAACAGTAAACAAAGCGTTCGACAGCAATATGTAATCACATTATTTACTTGTCCCTTACATTACTTATTGACTCATTCATTTTCATTTTTTGCACAACATTTATTCTGCTATTATGCATTTCTTCCCGGAGGTTCTAGCCCGACATTTTATTGATTTCGTGTTTCTCTTTGTCATAACTGGCTGTACCTTGGAAGACACCAGCCATTAATTCGCACCGTCACATATGATGCTAGAGTTTTTTAAGCGGGGGATTTACCGGGGCAGTCTGGGCAGTGTCTTCATTCCCCTCACAATCTCATAACGCTTTGTGACGATTGATGTACGCAAAAGGTGGAATTCGATGGAAAATCATTGAAGAATAGCATCCTACCAAGTTTTCCAGTACCAAGTATTGACGTCGAGCTAGACGATCCAGAATTATTCAGATGATTGCTTAGTAGATAAATATATAAGAATTGAAGCTGTCAAGTTCTTCTTCTTCTCTTCTCTCCATATACAAATACATCCCTTGAAAAAGTCTAATACCCTTACTTTCATCTCAATTGAATCACCACGTCGTTGTTTCCTCCCTTTATACACAACATACACATCCCAATCTTTGTAATAAGGTACCCAAACTACAACACACAACACAACGCCCAATACATACATACATAATGCTCGCCTCAAGAACTGCATCAAGAGCTGCGGCTCGCACAATTCGTGCACCCATTAGACAACAAGCTAGACAGACTAGATTTGTTTCGACGACACAAGCTGAAGGTGCGAAGGCAGGTGGTGCTTCGGGTTTTGCAGCGGGTATTGCTGGTGGTGCCGTGGTTTTGGTTGTAAGTATTTCATTTCTCTTTGCTAACAGTATCTATTTACCTTTGAACATTATACTAACTTTATACCCTAGGGATGTTACACATACTACCAATTTTCCGGTGTCAAAACCGTCGTCAACGCTTACTCTTCTACAAAATCTCAATTCCAAAAGGCTACCTCGGCACTATCTGAAAAAGCTCCCGAACCAAATCAAGCGATCAAATGGCTTCGCAATGCCACTTCTTCTTATGCCGCCTTTATCCCTGGTGCACTATCATTCCTTGATAGTGCATTTAACGATATTGAGAAAGTACAAGAAAAACATGGCAAGGAAGTCGATGAGATTGTTAGCAGAACCTATTCTGAATTGAAGAATATTAGTCAGAAAGGAGGACTTGATATGCAAACTGCGGTGCAGAGTTATAATGTATTGACCAAGGCATTGAGCGAGATTGCTGAGTTAGGGAAGGACTCTCTTGGTGACATTATGGACAATCACCCACAAATCAAGAAGCAAGTAGGGGGCAACTTGGATCAATTGAAGAGTATGGCTGAGAATTACGGACCGGATGCCAAGAAAGAGTTGGATGACACTTACAAGAGAGTTTCTGAGATTCTTTCCGGAGGATTGGGTGCCGGATCGATCGAAAAGGTTCGCAAATTGATCCAAGAGAAGAGCGAGAAGGTTCAGAAGCTTGGAGAACAAGCTTGGAATAAGGGAATGGAGGAGTGGAAACCATATTTGGAGAAGAACCCAAAGGTTAAGGAGATCGTCGAGAAGAATGCCGACGCCTTGAAGTCCGGTAACGTCAAGGAAATCTTCGATCAAGTCAAGAGAGCTGTTGAGTCTGGTAACATAGATGATCTTCAGAAATATGTCAAGGACGCAGGAGAGAAGGCAAAGAATAGTGGATTGGGACAAAATGTTCAACAGTATGCTCAACAAGCCGCGAAGATGGCGGGAATCCCTGGATCAGACAAGTTGTGGGAGAAATTACAACACTTGCAAGATGTAGCAAATGATCATGGAGATGAGTTCGAGGGCTTGGTAAAGAGTGCTTTTGAAGATATCAGTAAGGTTGTCGAGAAGAAGGTTGCGGAGTCAGAGAAGTTGAAGGGAAAGGTCGAGAAGGATGTCAAGAAATAAGGGGGGAATTTTTATTTGGGATTAATGGGACTAGCATGTTTTATGAGTTATGCTGGCGGGCTTGTAATATAGTTTGGGGTATGGATTGCATGGGATTGGGCTGGGCATGACATTGACATGGAGAACAGAACAAAACGAAACGAAAAATGAATAAAAGTAATTAATGATCTGTATTATGTCTTCCTGACTTGAGAGTAAAGATAGCCAATGTGATATCAAATCAGAAGTTGGAGGTCTTGAATACGTATTAGATAGGTAGATACCTCCAACTCGGTGCCCACTCAGAGAGAGGTGTGATATGAGTGGCTTAGTAGTTGCCCCTCATTCGTGAAGGTAGCTTTGCATACTAGCCTTGCAGATTAAGGTTTAGCTTTATAATCCGTGCTTAAGCTTTTCTCGTATCAACTAATCAAACCACATTCCTCATCCTCATCATTATTACATCACGAAGATTTGATCATCAATCATCAATACCATTAATATTCCAACAAAATCAATGAATTTGTTGGGAAAATATTCTGGGAACGATGGAGGAACACGAATTGACAAATCCTCTTGTCATTACAAGTTATGATGTTCAGACACCAAAAGAAAGAGTACGTGATCAGTCTTATCAATGTGTCTCCGAATTGCCTTCCGATATGCGACACTTGTGGCTTCATGAAGGGTTTTTGCTGCTGCGAAGACTCGCGCATAGCATCATAATTAATCTACGGAGGTTGAAGCTCAAGTTGAGTCGTATGGTCATTTCAGTGTAGTCAGTCAATTAATAAAAGTTACATTTCAATGGGAAAGATGCTACCTTTGTCACGTCTTTGCGGGTCAGTCGAATAATTACTTTTATATCATACTTACCTGTTATAGTTCTTTTCATGTGGTCTTGATAGAAAGGCCCTTGATGATGTTCAAACCTCTATCCACGAACTTCCGAGCGATGCTAAGACGGCTTCTTTAGAAGGTATGCCTCGGCCTGCAACTTGGAGAATGAATTTAGTGGCCTTGTCGCAAAAGTATAATGTACGTTTAATGAACATATATTCAATCCCTAATGCTCATCTAGTTACAGATGTACTTTGTGGCATATCTGGATACGATACATATTACAAGACCTCGAACACTCAAACAAATCCTGCCCGGTGTACCAGATATGATTCTTCGATTACCAAAGTCGAGGAATGCAGGTTCTGGATACGTTTACCAATCTCGCTCGCATTGTGTTAACAATATGATTATCGGCAATCTGGGCAACAAAGAGATATTGTTGTACTGTTGTGATGATGGGGATGTAACGGCATATTATACGGACCTTCTAGCAAAAGAACTTCAACACATGATTGACAGTACAGCTTCGTCAATTCCGATTAGCAGCACAGACCCGTGAGTATTAAATTCAATTTCTATGTGTGGTCTGTTTCTTACTCATTTCAGATTTTTTCTTGAGAATGTCGGCATAAGTGCTTGGGGTATTGCTATTCATCAAAAATCACGCTTGATTGCAGTAAGCTCTAACAAACAAGAAGTCACTGTCTTTGTTCATGGTACCTCTAGTAGTGAGCCTTGCGATTGCGCTGTGATGGGTTCCACATACGATGTTGCCACTGACCCCCTAACATTTGGAGTTAAGGCCAAGTCCCAAAGAGGCTTCCCTGAGAACTGTTGTTCCAAAGGTTTTGGTTATAAGATGAATGGACCTTTTACAAACTCTTCATTTCCCTTAAGATATTCTACACAGCTTAAGAGATATGATGGACACTCCGTAATTCAAGGCCCATATCTACCAGGAACACCATGTCCCCGTAATTTTAGAATTATCCTTAAGCCAACCGGACCTAGTCACAACATCCCTGCCATTGCTTTTAAAGATGACGATGAGAATGGGTTGGCTAAATCAATTATAGCTACTGACATTCTGGGTAGTCTGTGGCTGTTAGAAATATGGGAGGAGAATTCTAGTTTGATTGGCTTACCTCTTGCCCCTGATCCAGGACCTAGATTATCTCAAATGTAAGTACTTCTACGCAGCTTCCAAGTGTTTCAGAAACTCGGATTGTAGGCGAGCCATGTGAGACTTCTCTTGTCAACTCATATGGATTTCATGTTATTTAAGAGATTCATATCATTTGAAATACTGTAACCAGTTCGAAGGTTGAATTCCTTGAAACATGAAAAGCCCACATTTAGTCTACGAGTCCGGCTTGTTACGATGTCTCCTTATCAACTTTGGTTTTTTTCATATTTACTAGGGGCTGGGGAATCATGCCTATACCACTGCGATATTTCAAGCGCTCTCAAAGTTTTGAAGATGCTTTGGGCGAAGAGGATTTAAATAGTGTTTGGGTTGAGTCCATACAGAATTTGCTAGGCGAAAGGGTTTGCTTGAATCTTGCTCAAAGAATGAAGCGGTTAGAGATGGCTAACCCAATTCTGCAAAATGATGAAGTAATTTTGCACTCGGAAGATAACTCAAGCCCCGAATCCATGCTCAGCGACTCGCCTCCAGATCAATTAGGTGGGTTGATTCGAGACATGAATCCCACTCCACAAACGATACGAAGTACACAACCCAGTAACTTCATGAGACACATGACCGATATGGCAATTTGTCATATTGATCCTAATTCTCACACAAGTGATGAATTTGTCATCCTTCGAGCTTGGATGGACAGCATCGAACTCGTGCCTTCTT
This sequence comes from Botryotinia narcissicola, assembly GCA_004786225.1. Lineage (NCBI taxonomy): Eukaryota > Fungi > Ascomycota > Leotiomycetes > Helotiales > Sclerotiniaceae > Botryotinia > Botryotinia narcissicola. Next base: position 25,366 of record PQXJ01000419.1, on the reverse strand, counting down.
CCATAAGTATGCCTGCAACTATATGTACGAATTGCTTCGAAGGTCATCAAACGCCGAGTGCATTTAACGAGACTTTCCATAATATTACTCGAATCAATATGATGGCTTTAATACCGGAACTATCGCTTGTTGTTGTTGCTTCTCAAATTGGTCGAGCAGCTCTTCTGACGCTATCGACCGTGAAAATCGATTCCAATTTTGATCCTATTCCAACCTTTCTTATCTAATGTCTTCTTCCACCTGGCACTAAGGATACCGATATCTACAGCGGCTATCAAGGGTCTAATGCTTCACTCCTTGGGCTGGCCGTGTCTCCGATCCAGAATGGTTACGGTATTGAATTGAACGCTGGAGATAATCCAAAAAGGTGGAGACTCATTATGCAGGGTTATGACCATATTGTCTGGAATTATGAGTTGACTCGGGATGAGAATAATAATTTGCAAATCTTTTGATCTTTGGCGTATTGGATATATTTGTGCTCTTGGGGGTTGGTTTATCTCATATGGATGGTGTAAAGGATCTTAAAAAGGATACCAATTTACTTTGGATGGTATTTGTTAAAGTGTTTTTGGTGAGCTCTCAAGGGCTATGTATTATGCTTTAAGTTGCGCGGATTAGGATGTATATTATTCAAGGGCGGAATTCGGTATGGGTCACTTGATAGGTAGGGTAAGCTTGAGATTTTGCAAGAAATTGAGTATCTAATGGAGGAAGTCTGGGAATGACATTGAGAGATTATCGATATAGTTTAGCACCTAAGTTCTAGGGTTTGGGTTTGATCAGTTTTCAGAGATCTTGATCAAAATTGGTAATTGATGCATGCATAACGTTTATTTACTAGATTGAGTCAATCACAAATTTAATGGGAGATATTCAATTGGTATATATGCGATTCTCTAGTGTAAATAATGTGGATAGATAACTGAGTAGTTGAAGATGCTTAATATAACATAGTACATATCTCTCATTCTGTGCATACCGTTCTGGAGAACACTCACTGGCTTAGCTTGATGCATTCTGCTTTGCATATCTATGTAGCGGATAAATCGAAAGTGAAAACCCCTGAATATTCTAGGGTTATCATCGCTTAGCTCTTTTTCTTCTTCTTTTTCGGTTAATAGATATGCTTACGCGTATCTTATCCTACTTTCTCAGATGTCTAATTACTTTTCGTTGGATTTAGTGGGTTTTATTGTTAAGTGGTGGAGCTTTTGTCCTTTTCTGGGTTCGGGTTTTTGGTTGTTTTGGTTGTAGTGGTTGGTTTGTAACTTGTCCTTGCTAGCAAATGTTACTTACTTGATTTGTTCTTTCGATGTTTGAGTGCATTGCTGGGTAGATGGGTTTTGTGGGTTGATGTATGTGATATTACTGCTCTTGTTTTTGCTCTTGTTTTTGTTTTTATTTATATCTTTTTAATCTTTTTGGGAAGTTCGGGAAGTTCCGAGAGTTATTTTCTTTTTTGCGTCCCTTCTGCTCTTTCAGGAGAGTTGTGTTTTTCTTGAATATGATATGATGTTGTGAGAATAAATCATGTATCTTACCATTTTATTTTTATATCTTTGGTTCTTTTTGTTTCTTATCCCCATCTTCTTCATTCTTCTTCTTTTTCTTCTTCAACTAACAAACAACCTTTTTTATTTCTACGATTCAATATCATTACCTTCACCCCACTTGCTTCTATCACCCGTCACACTCAGAATCTACTCCCCCTTTCATACTAATTCCTCGCTCTCCTCGTGATTTCTCACAATTGAGCGTTGGCCGTGTCTATTACATCTTTCAATTTCCCGCTTGTAGCTTTTCTATTCTCGTCTTCTTTTCCTTTCTTTTGTTTCTAGATACATTGCTTCTCCGCAATAATAAAGAAAGGATTGTCATTTTATTTTTAGCTCGATTCTATTAATTTTCTAGACGCCATCAGCTTTTCTATCTTCTGCATCCCCTCGCTGATTCTTTCTTTTACTAGCTCCTTACCCAAGATTTGCGTTTTATTGGTATTTATAATGATGTTTACTTCTTTGACTCTACCTTCTTGGATCTATCGTTTCTTTTCGTCTTCCTTTTTACGATTCCTGAGATTACCCCGCTTCAGATATACATTCTTTTCTTCTCTTTTCTTTGCTCTGGAAGTTCTTGCTTGATATCACATCACTCTACCCATACTTCTCAGTTTCATTCTAGCATCTCTATTCCCTGCTTCGATCTTCTCGTTTCCGTAAAATTGTGACAAGGCTTCTCTCATACCCCTCTCGAGTTATTCCTCCGTCTCTTCCCTCACGTAGAGTTGCTACCATGATGGATTCTGGATTCATTGCCTCATCTCTTATTCCGCGTTTCGATTCATCCCACGGGTATCATTTATTTCTTTCTGAGTCCCCTTCCTAATCGAAATCTTGATGTTGCTCGGATCCCGAGTCTTTGGTCGCTAATCGATATTCTTCTAACACATTGTGTTTAATTCATATTCTTTCCCATGGCGATATTCATTTTCTTCCTCTAGGAATGTAGGTTTGGATTGATTATTTTCTCGGAAATATTCTCATATCTGCAGGCCGATCTTGTGCTTCACGACATCAACTTCTTAGCCTGGAAACCTTCCTAATCCGGAGATTGCAAGTTTCGATCTCGGAGCGAGAATATTGTTTCTATTTCTTTAAAAATACTTTCCTAAGGACATATCCTCCTCAGGTTTGTCCGTCAAGGGAGATCAAGAAGATACTAACATCACTATTTTCAAGTCAAGATCTTTAAACCCGCAATTAGCGGGAGAATTTCGCCGTGATCTTGAACTTCGTCAGATCCATATACGGCGAGATATATTGAGTTCGCATTATATCCAACGCAGATTAAAATTCGCGTCAACCAGACTTCTCATTTGAGAGAAATCAATGATGGCTCCAAGATTTCGTATGCGGTTACGGAATCATGAGTCTCTAATATCACGTCATTACCATGGATTGATTTAGACGAATCACATTGTTTTCACTAGTGTAAATTCATATTTAGAGCTCTTTCCAGTTGCTCGACGGTCTGATATTCTAATTGAAAAACTACTTTAAGGCTTCTATTTACATCATCCTGCCATTTTCAAATGCCAAGTCAACGATAACTCCATTGTCAGGAGTTAAAGGAATACCACTCTCCTTCCTCGAACAACAGCAAAACTGATCACCTCTGCACCAACCAACTCCTGCTCCAAGTCCCCCCAGCCTTCACTCCTATCATACATAGTTCCCAGCCACCACACCACCATAATCTCTCCAAAGCCTTGGAAAGACCAAATGTGTTATGGTCGTGGACAGATGGGTCCCGTTCTATTCCCACTTCTTTGCATTCTTAACATGCCATTTTTGTGGACGCGTCCAGGTGAATGAGATTTTAATACACCAATGGCAGGCTTGAGAAGCAGTGCAACTAAGATTCTTGAGCGCAGCTCCAGGAAAGCACCACCACATATTTGAAAAAGTATTCGGAAATACATGCTTCAAACTCATGATTTACCAATCGTATGCTGGATGTATGGGAAATCGAAGGTGATGGTGGCCAGCCATTTTATCTTACGAGCCGCTGAGGAAGAGTCATGTGAAGACTCGTAAAAGTAGTTCACTCCTCGCAGGAACGCATTCTTTCTTGACGAGTGGCGCGCCTCGCCTCATAATAGAGGATTGAACGTAGTAATGTCTCTCGTTACAAATTTCGGGGACGGAGATTTTTCGATTATCTTCACAGGTCTTCGACAAAGCTGCCTTGGCCTAGTTTAGCACCAAGCTCTCTCGGGGAGCCAGGCCCCGAGAAGAATAGTTATCTAGGCATAAGGTGCTTGGTTTTTGAAGAAACAGCTTCAAGCCAGGTCGTACTCATAACCGCAGCAGGTCTCCAGGTCTGGGGAAATCGAGGTAAAAGGGACGCGATACCCATGCTTATTGTGGAGCCAAGATGATAAGAGAAGGAATGGGATAGTATTGAGACTGGTTGCGAAGGTGGAGTTTCTGGACTTGCAGGAAAAAGAAGCTCAGCAGTTTACTGTCATGCTTGGAACGCTCGAGAGCGGACCGACTGTATTGAATTTGCGGTGAGAGAGTGCGAATTGCCGAAAGATTGGTTGGTTTGACCGCTACCGTGTCCCACTTCCTGAAACAATCTTTGGAGTAATGAACATGTATCCGGTTAGAAGTTCTGCTCGGGCTAGAGGACTGATTTGATTTGGTCGCACTTTTCGCTTTGATTTGCCTGGTAGTACCGCGTCACTTTTCGACAATTCAAATTTGCCCAGTTGATCAGAGAGGGACTTGCAGTTCGCCGTGGTGTGATCTACTTTACCGAAATTTCGGTCCCGTTGCGATTCCCTTTGAGAGTGGAGGAGCTCCTGTCAGCAACAGCAAAAGCTGCTACATGGTTCATCGTGACTTCAGGCAAGCTCAATCACTTAACCATATAGATTTTCGTTGTAATGCCGTTGAAAACTCCACCAACTGATCGCCCAGTTGAGGAGAAGAGAGAGCACACACATTAGGGTCTGTCATGATCTTGGCCCACGTTCTGGAAAGAGTACAGAAACCAGATTTATGTTCGTAGCGCCCAGTAAACCTCTACTGAGGGCAGAGACCGCAAAAGGTAAAATTTGGGTTGCCTCCAAGCATTTTGTGACAAACTGCTTTTGGGGGTTGAAAAAGACGGGCTTCTTGAAACTCGATCAGATCGTCTTGCCTTTTATTATTGTGGGTGTACTGATGAGTATCGGCGAGAGACGGACGAGCCACTGATAAAGAATACTCGGGACTTCGTCCGTTCAAGATTGAGAATAAATGATTGACAGAACGTGAAGTATCTGTCAGGTCCGGTGCGCTCTCGACGTCCCTTGAAAATCCGCTGGAAGGAATAGTTACTCAAGCATAAGGTGCTTAGTTGTTGAGAACATGATTGATGATCTGGACACCAGATGGATGCTACTATTGTTGGTATCCAGCACTGTAGCCGCTTCGTTTGACTAGAACGAGCTGCTACGGTGAGCGATCTTGATTGGTGTCGATTGCCTCTTTGATGCTTTGCTGGGTCCTTGGCTGGAGCTCCAAGAACATCACATGAAGTGACTGATCTTCATATTAGTAAAATATCGAGATCTCCAGAGTGCACAGGAAATTCATACCTTTCAGGCCTCCTCAGGATCTGACATGCATGATATAAAAATCAGAAACAGTGCTATTCGACAGCGTTCCCAACACTTCAATCCACCAACTTCAGAAAGAGATCTTCCCCTTCAAGTCCCTTGTAAATGACTGCTCGAAATATGTTAGCAACTATTTCAAAGGTTTCGGGAATAGCAGGAGAAATGACATACCAACCTAATTTTCTTTACACAGCAGGAATAACGCCCGCTTATCAACCTCAAGATATTTTATCACTCACAAAATCATGTCAAAAGGTGCATGCCCGGGGGCGGCTAGGGGCAACAATGTATATTACTATAGAAGGCTAGCTAAAGATACAAGACTATCCTCAGCAGACTATAGATTCCGCCCTAAGCTTTGGCACTTTTGCAATTTGACTTGTCCAACCTTTCTTTTTGCTTTGCCGTGTTCAAAGGCCGCGAAATTAGTTTCGTCCTCATCTCTCCATATCCGAACAAATGACACAAAAAATTAAGAAGCCATCTATCGACCGTACCCGTTCACGAGCTGTTTTGTAAAGAAGGAGACAAGCACATTCCAACGAGGAAGAGCGAGAAGGATCTGGATACACTTTCAATGAGGCAAACCAATATTTACCCGATGAGTATTGACACGATCCATATTCATTATGTAGCTATAGATCTGGCTCATTGAAGTTACATGCAGCTCCTTCTGTTTCTTTCCTATAGGAATGTGGCCATTTCCCTCTGTTCATAAGCAATATCTCTACTTCTGGTAATGTTAGAACTTTGTCCGTTTTGGGATGAAGAAATGCGAGTTTTTGGATAGAGTACGTGGAAAAATTGGACATACCGCTGTCTTTGTTTAGAAAGAAGACTATGAAGTTTCATGAAGAACATCTGATGCGGCTTTTGGGGATTTTCGAGGACGAGGACATGATGGATTTGTTCCTATTGATTTGTTAGAGTTTTCAATCGACGGCGATGTTCAATGTAATATGCTCGGTTCTATCTAAATCAATAAATTGCAACACGAGAAAGGATTTCAATTCTTACTTGACATCGTCGAAACTTCGTTGCCTTTACCCTTTGCTATCTGCGCCTGGTCATGAGTTCTCTGGCTAAGTTTGCGCCGCTTTGGAGATTCATATGGTAAAGGCCTTTCTGATTTTTGTCAAGTGTCAACTAATTCGTTTTTTTCCGGCGAGACTCGACCGACGGTCTTGTCACGGATCATCTTGACGTCGTAGCTCATTTTCGGGAGCAGAAACCACAGGAACCATGCTTTGTTGATGTCTTTACTATCTTTATGCTTGTGGCTACGGCGGGAGAAGATGGTCCAGAGTTGTTCCGGGATCGTCCCCAAAACAAACGAAAGAGTTGTTTTCCGCTACCAGCCTGGCATATTGCTTGAAAGCACCGACTCTAACACAATTATAGTTTAACGTCATCTCGGACTGCAGTCGTGCCAAATCATCATGGGTCCCCAAGTAGCGTAGTGATGATCATTGCAATAAGTCGACTCCAGGAGGGACCACACATGTGGGGGAGTACATAGCACTTTGCGGGAGACACGCACTTATGGTGGAGTGCATACCTCCCCGTCCCTCCTGAAGTTGACTATGGCATGAAGCCACAAGACAAAAGCAAAAGCAAGAGCAGGAACAACTTAGGCTTGTTGTTGCTGGAAGACATGGGAGGAAATCCCCTGTCCTTGTCTTGTAACAAGTTACCCAGTTTTCTCTGCTGTGTCTGAGACCACGACACAGCAGCCCGTTTGAAAAGGTATTCGGAAACGGTCTTCCTTGACTGAGGAGTAATGGCATCGCAGCTTGCTAGGCTGAAGAGGCCCGGACAGAACAACCATGCATTTGGTTAATAGTCATTTCAATAGCGTGGCCCAGGTGCTGGAAAGAAAGAGGAAACCACCTTGTTCTTTGGTGTGGCAGTGCTAATTCGCATGGGTCTGTTACCGCAGTAAACACCCTGCATTTCAGTCAGGGCACGCTGTTGGTCTCCCTCCTCGGCGAAGAGGAAGGAGCAGCGGCCATGACATCCCAGAGATGGGGTCAAGGACCAACAATAACGAATCCGTGATTTGCCAGTTGATCCTAGGAACATCATAAATGCCCATATATGCCACGATACTTTGCAAGCTTGCAAGCAGGTATAGAAACAAAAGGTGTGACATAAGTCTCTATACATTCTTTTAGAAGGAAAGGACCTGTAAGATAGCGAGTATTGCTGGTATGCAGGTGTTGGTAGTGTGAGAACAATGTAGTGAGTGTGTACCCGCCCGCACTTGTTTTTCCCTTCCTGGAATGTTATTGAGATCACCATCACCACTTCTAAAATCTCAGCCTTGTCTATCAAACAGCAGTTAGGCGTGAGAGACCTTGATTTGCTATGATGAGCATCAGGATGAAGATCGAAGACTTTAACGGTGGGAGAAATTTCGATAAGAAGTGGCGAGGATCGCAGTAGGGAAACCATGCATTGTGATTGCAGATGCTGTCTAGGTCCACAATAGGACATTGTATTCGAAGTACAAGGTCCTGAAGACCTGCAAGGTAGGTTTCGACAAGAGTAGACAGACTATAAGCTGAAGCCTTATCGAAGTGGTACTCGTGTCAGGAGAAAAACTGCAAGTGATGTTAGTGACTGCGATCAGGCACAACTTGACGGAAGAACTTACCAAGTTTCAGTATTCTGCAAACTTCGCTGACCAGCAGCTGACAACAAGAAAGCAAGGTCTTCGTGACCATACGATCTACTGTAAGTCCTGTTAAAAGCTATCGAAATGATGAAACTTGAATAGTAATAAATACCACATGATAATATCTTGCGAGCTTTACCGATACAGAGGCTGGCGGCAAGAACATCGAAGTGATCAAATCAGTTGGAAACGCTCCTGCGAGTTGTATTAGCAGCTGCCATAAGAGATCACTTGAAAGGGAACTGACCACGATCTGAGGTCTTACAGGCATGACCGACCAGCGGCTATCGTCATGAGCAACAGATTATCGATTTATGAAGAGGAAAGCGACCTAGAATATGCTTGCCGTCATTAGTGCCTGTTGGCTAGCTGGAGCTTGAAGAAAGAACTTACCAAGCTCTGGTGTTTTGTCTGCTCGATCGCCGGCGATGGCAGTCGATGGGCATGAAAGACTGGGCTTTTTCATGGATATTTTGCTTCTTCGTGAAATTCTGAACGTTCTGAGAGATAATCTTCATAAGTCAGTAAGTGCCACAGAAGTTGAGTAAGGTTGAGCATGACTTGAATAGAAAGGGAGTAGATAAGAAATCAGCACAACATCAGATTTGACGACAATCATATCTCGCTTGACAGTAAAAAGCGAAGATTAACAACTACAACAGACTGTTGCTCATCTGATACTTCGAATGGTGGAGAAGGATCCTGTCAGGGAAAGGGTTGAGGTGAATGTATAACAAAGCAGCTCAAACAGCTTCTGTTGAGGAACTTGGACAACGACTTACAAGTCAATCACAACAATGAGAACAGAATCTCTTTGCAGTTGAGAAGCAGGTCAAAGGAGAAGGGGATGATGGGAGAATAAAGAAATACTTACAGGTAACGGTCTTGGTCTTGGGTTTGGCTACTTTGCAAGCTGGTTGTCGCAGATCTGCATGATCTTTGCGATGTCTTGGACAGCAGGTATTCCTTGGAAGAAGAAGTAAGACTTCAAAGAATAGAGACATTAAGTGTTACTGACAAGATAGACAGAGTTAAAGACTTGTTTAAAGAAGTTTGTCAAAATAAAATTTGTTCAATTTCTACTATCAATTGCGAGTTCGGAGGAGGGATATTACAGCAGCCACAGCAACAGGATCACTTCTTTGTTATAATTCTTGAAACACTTGGAAAACTCTGCTCGGGTAATACCCCAATCACCATCTCGAGAAGGTCAAATTTAATAATAATATTGAATATTGATTGTGCGCTATATTACCTTGCTCGGACCCTTGTCTGTCTATGCCTGAGGCGGGGAGTCTAGACTCGCTTTTGGTCGGGTCATTCTGCTAGGGGAGCAGCCAAGTGTCATAAGGCTGAGTGGACCATGAGCAGATCATGAGGAACTAGAGAGGAAATATCTTGACCCTCAGAAGTCCCATATATCCTGGAAAAGTTGAAAAAGAAGGGCCAAATACTACTTATTCTCTGTAGATAAAAAGAGATTCAAGATGGGTTCAGAAACTGTTTTGTGAAAGTATTGATGGTTGCTCGAGGACTGCAGGAAGGAAGATATTCCGATGCCGGGAACTTCCATTGTTTACTACCATCCGAACTCGACCAAGGCTAAGATGAAAATATGGGGAGCAAGTCGCATTGATCCTGGGTACTTTCAACATTGCGCTTCAATCCTGTACAGATCTCTCCTCAGCCAGTCGCTTCTATCTTAATTTCATTTGGTTAATCATTTTATATCGTTCCATGCTGAACTAGTCAATCATCTACCCACGCAATAGAGCCTTTCCTCCTATATCAAATTTCATCTCAGCTCGCCGGCTTTAGATTCTCTGCCGAAATCTCAATCAGTTACCTTATACATGCGACAATCTCAAGGTCCATCCTGCTACAGCGATCGCGCCAATGGCGCCTCGGAGACCAATTGAGCGGAAACCTTCGCTTGCAAGGCGCTCTCAAATAAGACACTCTTGCTACGGAAGAGGTGCAATCGGAGCCAGCACTTCAAATCCCAGATCGAGCGCTTCAAAAAGAGAGACAAACGAGGATGAAATTGCAAATGTTTCCGAGGCGAATTCGTCAACAACTACGATTGCTTCCACAATCAAAGCGCTTTCTTTGAAGTCAACGCGCTCGAAAGCGTCCACAGTCGTTTCTCTTGAATCTTCCTCAGTCTCTGGTACCACAATTGAAGGTTCTTCTGGGCCAACCCGGGAGGAAAAGGCAGCACGAAAAAAAGCAGTGAAAGCAGCGTGGAAGGAAAACAAAAACGCCGATCCAAATTTCGCATACCTTCCTAAAGGTTTGAACAACAAGATCCGGAATAAAGATCCCTTGAAGGCCAAGCTCAAACGATTGTTCAAACCTAAAAAGAAAATTATCCACAAACCAATTGATCGAAGCCAACCAGTTGCAACTCCGAAACTCCGTTATAGAACCGATCAATCTACGCCAGCGCCAGAAAGATACATTCCACCAATTGCGCCAGCAAGAAAGGTGAATGGAAATATCGAGCTGAACAAGGCGGGGGCAAGCTTGGGCGGCGAGTTTCAAGTCCTTGCACAAACGCAGAAAGAACGTGACAAGCACGTCGAACAGGCGCAACTTCAGCATGAGCTTAGAAAGGCAACCGAACAGAGACTACGGCTAGAAGGCAGAGAACAAGTGAATGATCCAAAGATTGGCCGAGCACCCCCAATAGCCCGTCGAGCGCTCATTGAGCCTGCGTTTTCGAAGCAAACCAGGAAGAACAGATCTGAATTGATACCCATTGGTGTTAACGAACCTCCCACTCTCACCGAGAAAGTTTCACCAGGGATTCTACCCGCGGAATGGACACAGCCCTATATACAGAATGATTCGGAAAAATCCACGCAGAATCCCCATCAATTGAATGATAGCGCCCAAATTTCATTGGAGAATTTGACAGGGCAGACTACACCGTGCTCATCAACGGAGATCTTACCGTACAAACCTTGTTCCCGAAGCAATCTCAGCTCCTCTAAAAGGCCATATCGAAAGCAATCGGTAACATTTAATGAGTCTGTTACACAATTTATCATTCCGGAAACTGTGGATGATACGTCAGAAATTACAGAAATAGCCAGCGACGAGAATATTCGCAATATCGCATTGACTGGAACTGTTGTCGATCACAATCGACCATTAGAGCCACAGGTTGATCCAACAAAGTCATGGAGTCCGGCTGGAGATAACTCGGGGGAAAGATCCAAAAGATCGGGTATTCACACTGAAGATGAGTTCCAAGAGTTGCTTATTGCCGGTTTGAGAGAGGAAGGAAATCCAACATTCAAAGAGAAAGGTGTTGCATCGCAAGGCAATTGTACCATCTCACAGAGAGGTGGTAACCGGGCAACTGAAAGCTCTAGGAACATTGTTCAAGTCCATTCTGGTATTTCAAAAACATTGGACGACACATCCAAAGCTCTTAGTGAAGATAGAGTTGAGAAAGAAAGCTTGGGTGATCGAAATTCACGTGTGAACGGTTTCCTTAAACACGCTAGCTCAACTCCCGAACTTCGCCCTGCCTCCTATGATACGATCACAAATTTCCTACTTGCTTCGAATACGCCGGCGCCGCCAATTCCTCCAAAGTCACCATTGAGAAAATTATCTCAGCCAAATTTGCTTCCTGCCAGTAATACGTCAAATGCGTTGAACACACACAATTTTATTGCACGTAATCAATCATCGCTTGCCAAATATCGCACAGAGTTAAAGCAACTTACAGAGGCGCACGATGAGAAGATGGAATTTTTAAAGAAGAAGAAACAAGAACATCGCAAGAAATATGGTGATCTCAAAGTAAGTCTGACGTTGATCTTTGCAGATGAGACTAAAAGATAGCCGCCGCTGCTGACTAACTATGTCTCACTTGCAGAATCAGGATGATCCTGGCGGATCCACTGCGAAGCCACAGTCCAAGTTAAGATCCAGAATCTCTAACCTTTTCAAATCTTTAGAAAGGCCAGCAGGAGCAACCGAGGAGGAAGGAATTCTTGACAACGTTGTCACATCATTTGTAAGCTTTCATTCTATTCTTTGGGAATTCAACCCCTTGTTTATTTACCGGTCAAATCGATTTCTCTGGCTCCCTGCAACATCCGTTGTCAGGGAATCATCTTGCTTGCTCACAGGGGCCAGTACAACAGCACAATAGTTCAACAATTTCTGACTTTATTTATTCATAGGAGTATCCGGGTGAAGATTGGGTTTATGATCCTTTGGGTTTAATTGCCGGTCAATACATTGCTCCCCTCGATTATCATCGTTGCGGGTACGTCACCACACCAGGTTTCAATCATACGTTAAGGGAGGAACAAGAAGAAGATCATATTGATACTGGTGCATTGTCAATTACTCCTGAACAGGTTACGCCACAGGAGGAGCACGACCCCAATTCTGTAACAAGCACAAGCGGCGGCTATACTTCGGACTCAAGGTCTGAGAGTGAGGATACACCAAAGAACGACGTTCAAAAGTCAACCTCAAGACCATACTACGAGGCTCTTACCCCCTTGCAAAGGAGTGATTACAATTACAGTTATACTGAACCAACGCCGGAGTTCCTTGCCATCGAGTCTGACGAGGCTGCGGAAAAGCGTAGGCAGAGAGAAATCGAAGCATCGGTGCGAGCCAACAAAGCAGTCTTGCTAGCACATGAAGCTGTACTACGAGATTTTGATAACTCTCCACTTGCAGCTGGATTCCATAGCACAAGAAACCCCAGCAGCGGAAGTAGTACAACAGACGACGCGACAAACGGTGCAAATACTTCATCTCACGTGACTACAAACGCACCGCCGCTGACTCAAGAAGAACGCCGCTCAAATTTACCAAAATTTCAAGGAAAAGAGTCCACAGCTTCGAAAGGTGCGAAGAAACCTGAAATTCAAGAAAGACCAAATTACTTGCTTTCCCGAGGTTACTCTAGTGAGCCCTTAACGCAAGAACCGGAGAATTTACTTCCGACAGCGAGAACTTTACAACAATCCCCACCTAATAATCATTTCGTTGTTGTTTCTGAACTACGCAAGTCTCGCGTTTCATTTGGGTTCAAAGGTCAAAATTCCTTTATACACAGTCCTCAAATCTCAAAAATTACAGAAGCTCAGAATTCGAGCGAAACTGCTCGACGCTCAAGCAAACAGTTCACTACCCCGCAACTAGCCGAGACTGGAATAAATCGTCATTCACGACGCGTTTCATCGGCTTCTTCTATTGGTAGACATTCTATTGAGGAAGAATCCGACAAGTGGATCAATTGTGATACGCTCGCTGAAAACGCTGCCGAAGATAGTGCTCTGGAGGATAGTTATCGTGCTTATTTTCAAAGCTCAAGGTCCGAGAATTTTTGTCAAGATCCCACTTTAACAGACGACGCTCAAGTTGCTGCTAACCTTGAGCGGGCACAAGCACGCAGAGAAGAGCGAAGGGAAGCTCGTAAAGCTCTCCAAGAATCTCTAGCTTATCCAGCTCAATCTGAAGAGGATCAAAAGAGAGAGGCAGAGAAGGAAGCAGAAAAGCAAGCCAAATTTGAGCGCTCACTCACGCTACGTCGACCAGATCATAATCCAGTCGGTACCGCTCGTCTCAGATACTTGCTCTTGAGTGGCAGAGATCGAAACAGTCTTGAAGAGCAAGAATTTGCAACCCTTTGCATGACACGGTATCCAGACGGTAGTCTTCGTGAAGAACCGAGATCAGAAGAATTTCAAGCTATAGAGTCCGAAATCTCTATTCCGCTTTCATCTCTTAATCTTCGTCCAGACTATAATTCGGACATTACCACTTCTAATCTTTCAAACTCTGTTACTGTTAGACAACTGCAAGCTCCTGCTTCAATCAATCCTGTCAAGATATCGCACACTCTCGTTGCACCTGATTCTGTTGAACACGATAGATTGCGCGTGGATAGAATTCAAAGTGATCGCAACATCTCCATCGGCTCTCCAGTTTCCAGAGGCGCCGGTATCTTTGGCTTCAATCCGCCTATCGACGCTCCTCAACAAAATTCGACGGCTCAAGCAACTCAGGTGGCATATCGTTCCCAGATACCTCAACCTAGAAGTTTTCAGAGAGAGCTCTAAAAACCGTCTCCTTCGTCACAAATCTATAGGGCTCAATCGCCTCTTTCTGAATTGAAGCCCCCGCAGAACTGGTCGCAAGATAATTCATCCACCATCCAAGAACCTCTTACAGATTCGCGTCCCCGACAGATTTTCTCTTCTTCCCGTCAAATAACTCCTACACCACGCGATTTGCCAAAGAGACTCGTAAGCAAAGCTTATATCCCACGTAACAGCTCCCAAATATCTGCAGATAGACAGGGAAACTCTTCTGCATCTCGTCTTCCAGTTCCAGAAACAAACGTTGAACCTGGAAGTGCAAGTATACCTCCTTCGCAGCTTTCTTTTTTAGACGTTAGCCTCGTAGCTTTAGGAGCCCATTTTGCCGAAATGGACAAGCTCCAAGTCAGAAACTCTGGACCAGTTTCGGTCAAGACAAAAGCTATCGAGGATGCACGGCTTATGCAAGCTTCAGTTATCGAAGCAGCAACTAAATCAGGGAAGGAACCACCTAAATATTTGTTGATGGAATTAATTGGAAAGGGAAGTTTTGGACGTGTTTATAAAGGGTATGATATTTCTTCGTTCCTGATTGCTTGATCAATATGCTAATTCATCAAATAGAAAGGACATGGTATCGGCTGCTATTGTGGCTGTGAAGATCATCGACATTGAGGAGAGCGATACGATCAACCCAAAGAATGCCAATTCTTATGCCGAATTCTTGAAAGAAATTACCGCTTTAAAGACTCTGAGTGAAAACAAAGCTCGGAATATCAATCACGTCATCGAAGCATTACCAGTTGGACAAGCCATGTGGATGATTACAGAATACTGTGGTGGAGGAAGTGTTGCTACGCTTATGAAACCTACCGCTCCCGGAGGCTTACAAGAAAAATGGATCATACCAATACTTCGCGAGGTCGCCGAGGCTATCAAATGGGTACATGAGGCTGGCATCATACATCGGGATATCAAGTGTGCCAATGTTCTTATTACTGAAGAAGGTGCAGTTCAACTTTGCGACTTTGGTGTTGCTGGAACCATGGAAACAAAGGTTGACAAGAGATCTACCGTTATTGGTACACCACATTGGATGGCGCCAGAGTTATTTGACGCTGTCCCTAGCTATGGTAAAGAAGTTGATATATGGGCTTTCGGTTGTATGGCTTATGAGATTGCCACTGGTCTTCCGCCCAATGCCATGAGTCGACTTCCATTTGATCGGCTTGGCTCTCTTATAAAACAGCATGCTCCACGACTTTAGGGGGGCGATTATTCTGATGAGTTGAGAGACCTCGTTGCCTTCTTCTTGGAAGAATTCCCTAGTGAACGTCCTTCCATTGACCGAGTTCAGAATCATCATTACATTCTCAACACTAGTTCAAAATATCCGATGTCCTCATTTTCTCATCTCGTCAGGGCATTCAAGTTGTGTGAAGATCACGGGGGAAGCAGAAAATCTCTATTTATGTTAGGTGGAGCGCAAGCACCCTCAGAGTTTGCCTCGACAGCATTGTCCGATGATGAGTGGAACTTTAGCACAACTGCCGCATTCGAACAAGAAGTTAGACGCAAATCAACTGCTCAAGATGTTTACGACGTGTATGGCTCAGGTGTTGAATTTGATGCTGGCTTCCCTCAAGAGACTGCCCGTCCGCCACCTCAAAAAGGGCGACGCCGTCCTCCACCAGAGGCCTTAGCACCATCTCGAGGTCCCTTAGAGAAGATCTTTGATCCGAACACACTAACAAGCTATGAGGATAACGTTCGCAATCATTATGGCCGGCCGTATCTTCCACCAACCTCCGACTTACCACCTGTTCCATCTCGTTCCGATTTACCTTTACGTGATGACACAACGCAAACATCTATCAGGGATACTATGATTGATCTTGGAGGGCATGATGCCGAAACAGGCATATCTGTATTCCCGGATATGGATACTATCAAAGCTGGAAGACGTGTACGAGATGAACCCGATGAAGATTATATGACCACATTGCCCGATTTCAGTCGACCAGCACTTAGTGATCCAGCTGATATAAATCCAAATCGACGTACGCGAGAATGGAAATTTCCAGCAATGGTACCGCCTGCGTCAGCAGATCCAGAAGTATCTAGATTTCCCCCTTCAACTTATGAAGTTCCAAAACCAGCAATCACTCCAGGCCTTGGTGGTCGTCCTAGTCTGGTTCATCATCCAACCGAGCCTCTAGGTGGATTCAGTGGTGGACTTCCACCTGCGGACGTCAACATTGGAATGCCTCGTTTGTCCTTCCGAGAATCTCTCATCTATCTAGATATGAGCATGCCAGATCCAGTACCAGCTTTTAATCCCGACTTTGGTCGACCATCAACAGCAGGTTCTGATGCTATTTCTATTATAAGCAATCCTGGACAAGCCTCATCGTCTTCTACAGTCAATCCGTTCGAACTCGAAGATCAAGCTTTACCTTATCAACGTACCTCTCATTCCCGTGAACCCTCTCTTTATACCTTTTCTCACTCCCGTGAACCCTCTTTATTTGTGTCTTCCCACGAGCGCGAGCCTTCTCTTTATGCCACCTCTCATGAGCGTGAGCCTTCTATTCATGCCACATCTCATGAGCGCGAACCTTCTATCTATGTTACAGAAGACATGGGTGCATTCTCAATTTCTGCTACGCCTCCTCGTCCCGAAAGTACATCACGTTCACTTCGTGCAGATCCTCCACCTCGTCTTCGTACTGGTAATGCTCTTCGCGACATTGCCGACATATCAGATTTTTCGGACTCAGCTGCTGAGAGTACTATGGGTTACAATACGGATGCCAATGATACAGACTCAGACTACGCAACCGCCTCGACTCAACCGCCTCCTACTTCTGCTCCTTCGCGCGACCCAAATGCTCCATATACCATGGCACATTTTCCAAATCTACCCAATGCTCCTTCGGTTCGTGCTTTGACAGGCGAAGCAGCACATGAAGAAATGGCTTTCGAAATGTCAAGAATGTTACGTGGTTTGACTGGACAACTTGAAGCTTTTTGTGATGTTTATGGTTCTGAAGATCTGGCTCGGAGGTCTAACCAGAGACGTGAACGAAGAGATAATGGGGAGAATGGTGTTTAGGTTTCCGTTCTATTTCGCAAAATACCAGGAAATGTTTGTATAATATGTAGGATGGGCATACCCTCCAAGTCTTTATTGCATAGTATGAAGAATCGTCATGTCTCTCGTAGGCTGGTGCAGAGCTACTTTGTTTTTTGTCATTTTGTTATTTTCATTTTCTGTTCACTAAAAGGCACACCCATCAACTGTTACTGGGAGGATTTGAGTTTTTATTTCACGACAAGGATTAAAAAGACACCGAGATGCATTCGATGCATTTCATGATTTGACACATTATCATGTGATATGATAACTTAATCATGGTGTGAATACTCAAAATTGGTGCTGGACAGGAGAAAATTTCTGATGGACTACTTTCTTGAAAAAAATCTCAAGAAATGAAGGATAAGGATAGATAGTTACTAAAATAAAACGAAACATTGAAAAAAAATGCTGCCATCATAATTGTGACGCGAATTCTGATTTACAGCCCTTGGACTAAAGATTTAGTAAAGTGGTCGTTATTGAACACAATGCGAATTATTCGTATTCCCCAATTCTATGTCTGCATTCATATCCAACCCAGCTTTGCCGTAATATTAGACTTTAGCGACTTCCGGGTGGGCATCTATAATATCCTCGACTATTTTTGAAAACGCAATCCATCAACTCCATGCATCATCCACGCACTGCCAAGTCTGAAATTCTCTCCCTGCCCCTCATTCCCATCTCACTCCCCTCTCCCTCATTCTTTCTCTCGTGGATGTTCTGCTCCCCCAGTTTCCATAATCTACCCTCTCGTTCTGCAGATAGGCACCTAGCTCACTCATCATTCCAGGCAATCTACTCTGACCCAATATTCTTCCACGATATCCAAAACCGTTTGAATCTCCGCCTGTTGTACGTTTCCAGGATTGCGAGATGTGGAGTTTTTGATTCTGGGAATTCAGATTGGAGTAAGAGGAAAATGAAAAAGAAGAAGAATATTGAGGAAAGCGCGAATGAGTGAAAGAGTGAAAAGTATGTTGTGGCCCGGTTTCTGGAATTGTCGACACATCAATATTCCCAACAGGCTTAGGGATCCAAGCCATCGGGATCCATTGCCCTTCTTCGGGTGCGAAGCTCTTTCGTCGCTCGCTCCATATATCTTCGGGATGCTCGATCGCTTTTTTATCGTCTATTGTTTCGGTCTCGATTCCATCCGCCCATTCTTTGCTCTTGATGTCTTCGACTCCACAAATACGTATTATTTTCCATGTGTTTGGAACTTTTGGAGATGAAGAACAGTAATAGGTTGGAGAGAATGGAAAATGTGGAGGAAAAACCGGCAAAGGAGGAGGTGGAGTGTAGAATCTTGAGTAGAAAGCGGATAGGTATGGAGGGTATGGTGCAGAGTATATTGAAGGAATAGATGGAAGTAACTTTGACTCAGACCTCTCTATCACTTCACTTCTCTCTTCCTCTTTCTCCAAAAAACTCATGATCACAAGCACGCCCTTCCCAGCAGGAACAGTATCATGAAGATCTGGGTCTTCGCAGAAAGGACACCGAAACGGGAGTTTGAGGTGTAGTTTCTGGAGGGAGAATAGGGATCGCCTGTGAGCTGTGAGAGGTAGGTATATAAGTGGATTTGATAGGACGGGACCGTGGGCTATGTGGTGGCAGCTATGTGTGTATGTGTGTTGACTATCCATGATTGGGCTCCGGAGTAATTATGTTGGTCTGGGGATGTATATGTATTTTGATTGAATGGCGAGATATCGGGGACTTTCTTGTGATTTTGGGATGTTAGAGACTGCGAGAATGGTTTGTTAAGAGCTCTGATGTCTGTTGATAGAATATGATTTGAGAGTTAGAGTTGATAGGCTATACTTATTTGCTCCCCATATATAAAAAAAACTAGATACTTACTCGAACTTCTAATAAATGGTGATTATAAGCAGTGTTTATTTAGATCGTGCAGATGATGAATTTAATTTGACTGAATGATTCACAGGTCAAAAGGAAGAGAACATTCACCGCGCATTCTTTGAGTACCGCAGATCTAGTGGTGGGAAATCTAGAAAATCGAGGTGATTGCAAGTATTTTCGATTGTGGAGCGCAATCAAGAATTAGCTTTGAGAACCAACCTGAAGATCGTAGTTATCGAACCCGTAAGCCTCTCTGAGCTTTAGTGGCTTGATGAAAGAGATGAGAGGAGAAAATATCAACGAGTCGATTCTACATGGGAGGGTTCCTGAACATGATGGTAAAGAACATGTGACTTGGTCAAAATGAATGCTGGTGGATCACTCGTACATATTCCGCGAAAATATGCGGTAAGTGATAGCAGCTAGAAAAAATGCAGCTAGCATCAGCTAAGGAACCGCAGAGGTACGAGATATGCAACACATTCCATTTGTCACTTAGTTTCGCCTTTGGTCTGGCATGAAGAAGTTGCCATTGCGTGGGTGCTAAGACCAACCAAGAGCATACCAGCATTGACAACAACTTACAGGGGGCTTGTGATGTGCAACAAATATCAATAAAGTCTGCGCCAAGAAGAAACCAACACTAAATCCGGTCAATTAATAAAGAGTTTCCAATTGGAAGAACCGGAGAGAATCAAAGGTTTTTGCAATTTGTAATAAAAATGATGCAGTTTATACTGAAGAGGGTTAAAATCATTGATCCAACATCTATTCAGAGTGCGCCGACTTGACATGAATCCATTATCTAGCACGCAATATGAACCGCTATTTATCATGATCAAAGATCAATATACGAAATTCATGATCGTTTTAACAAGAAATGTAGTTCTCACATTTTATGAAGTGTAGTAAGCAAACAATGAGTCGCAATGACGCATGTACTAGAGCTGCTCTGCCTTCCTCTTGGCACTAAACAAACCTTCGGCTAATAATCGCCCCTTTCCTTCTCTCCATACAACACATAACTTGTCATTGCAAGCAAAGGAACTACCTCCGAAAACAAAAACACAACACGGTTTGTCAGTAGGTTCAATCAATGAGATCTCGTTTATTCATTCATGATCGAAAGATTTAATTATGAAGTTTCACG
The DNA here is from genome assembly GCA_004786225.1 of Botryotinia narcissicola. Lineage (NCBI taxonomy): Eukaryota > Fungi > Ascomycota > Leotiomycetes > Helotiales > Sclerotiniaceae > Botryotinia > Botryotinia narcissicola. The sequence continues at coordinate 5,284 of PQXJ01000419.1, read as the reverse complement.
GGCTTTTGTGAATTGATCAGCACTCGATACATGGGCTGAGAGAGGAATTTCGAAGTCCGAGAATCTTGCATACATTCTGAAATCTTAAAATTCGGCGCGACTTTGAGGGGTTCTCTTTTATATGGGGTGAGATACATAAGGCGGGTCAAAAGCAAAACACGTTGGACTGCCACGGAATGAATTATTCGACTTGTTCGGCTTCATCTGGATATCACAATTAGTAACATTATAGAGCCCATTAATTTGCATTAGATTCTTCTACTTCAGCTGCCATATGTCGATGCAAGATCGCTTCTAGTTTACCATCCAGAACAAGCATTTTGACGCAGGATCTCTATAAAGATCTGCTAGGCTAGATACGAGGATCTAAAGACCGTGAATCTTTATCGCTAAACGAAATATTATCGATGAAAAATTATCCTTTCAAAACTCGAAAGATACAAATCTGTAGCTCTGCATATCTCTTCTCCTACCCACTTCTCTCACATTATCATACTATTAGCATACTTTTCCTCCTAGGCCACCTTTAAGTACGTAAATCTGTAAAGGCTCAACAAATTATTGTCAATCCATGATCCATTTGATTCCCATTCACTTACTGCAGTGAATCTATTCACAGCCGTCCTGTAAATGTAAGTGTAGTTCAAAACGCCGATATCGGATTCAAGCTTCTTACTATCACGATCATCTGTGCAGTGTACACATTCTTGTGGTCTCAAGGAAATGATGACTTCTTTTAGAATTCACTACAACTATATCGGAAGTTTGAAGGAAATTGAAACCAACATCCAAAACCATCAATCCTTTCCTATTGATTTTAAAACAAAGAACACCGGGAGATGACATTAGAATAATGTTGCAGGATATAGAGGGAAGTGAATATCAGTGATGACATGCCCCAAAAGAGTATTCAGCCGCGGATCTTCTACTTTTTTCTGAAGTATTCCTATGTATCTTCAATTATTCAATGGCTTTAATCACACAATCAACATTCAGTGAATGCGTTTCCATATTCAGTTATGATAACTTACTAAGTTTTCACGCTGAGAAGAACGCGGATGACGCGGATCTAGTCTAGTGACAGGTAAATACCCAATGGAGAAGTCAATCAGTCAATTATTTAATTGCTGAAAAAATATGTTTCGTTGAAATATCAAACTAGATCAGTTCTACTGTCATCGCCACAGAATAATACAAAGATTTGTACAGTCTTATCTCCTTTCTCTGCTGCATTGCGTTGTAGAAAGGAAGACGTTGACTAACGCTTATCCCTATCACTTGGGACGGGGAAGTACGGTTACAATCTTATGGCTCTTGAAGTCTTGGTATTGGTCTCTGTAAAAGAGATGCAGCCTTATTTTTATTTTCACAGAATTTAGGATGGACTTTGCTGGCAGATAGCAAAGTTACACTTTTCGTTATTTTAGTCTGTCTCGTGTCCGCCCTGGAGAGTGGTCTCTTGAGCTTGAGTGTATCAACTCTAGCTTCTGAATACTCCAGTATCATTAGCTTCTCATCGTTGGAATAAGGTATGCCGCTCATGTTGATCAGTGTGAAAATCGGATGAAGAGCTGCTGCTCAGGCGCACCTTCGTGGCTCATTATTGTAACTCATGATCTAGATAGAACGATTTCTTCAATATGGTGAGCGCTTTCGACAAACCCGGGGGCCGGGATCACGTTGTTTTATTGTATAAATACTGCCATTGTGCACCTCGAAAGAATCAAGGAGCTGCGAGAATGAGTTTGGACGAGGGTAGAAGCCCCCAAAGAAATTACTGTACACATCCCGTATGAGAATATACATTTCAGATATCTTTTCCTAGAATTAAATGTCAGAAAATCCTGAGTCCTTATCCAGAATGGAAATATTCTCACTTCACATCTCACTGGCTCTTTCGATTAATTTCTAGCTCAATCATCCCCGGGCTTTGATATTCTCTGTTACGCTGTGCAGATTGCGGTGTTTGATGAATTCAAAAGTTTCACTCGATATTTTAAATTGCAAAAAAAAAATCTAGTCACAAACGAAATCTCTGAGACTATCCCTTATCTCCAAACTTAATCATATACATGCCTGATACTCTCTGCGCCCCTGAAGTTCACATGTTCATGAACAGGATTCTACATCACCATAATCAAGAAGATGTATGATCTGAAATAAGTATCAAACATCACTCCACCTTCATTGAAAAGAAACGGTATTCAACTATAAACACGGATATTTCGAAAAGAAGATGGGCTCTACTACAGTTACAAACTTTCAGAAAGGAGCAAGATAAGTTGCGACGTTACACTCTCAAATACACGACGAATGGTATTTTCGAAGCTTGGAATTTTCATCAAGGATTGGAAGAAATTTACAATGACATGAAAATCAAAATGCTCATCGAAGGCCGTGAATCTCGTCAGGAAAAGTAGAATGTACTGTGACCACAACACCGAAATGGTACTTCCCTCATTCACCACTCTCACGACCTTTCTAGGTTGAAGCTATTCACTTTACATAGTATAGATTATTCGGAAAGAAGACACAGTCTCGAAGGTTAAGATTTTTAGGGCTAAGTGTACATTGGGAAAATTTTCGTGATTGACTCAAGGTTCCAGGTGTCGAAAAATATAATCTGTTTTCCAAGTAGGCTGCACAGCGGTAACCTGCAAAACAGATCACTGGCTTCATTATTCGTTTGCAGAACACATTTTTTGAAAAGTTCATCTAGATAATTTGCAGACTATCTACGAACACTCTGTCTCTCCAAATCAAGAGATTATTCGGAATTTAATATACTTTTTTAAATCTGGTCCCATATTATGAATGATTCAAGCTTCGATGATATAAGATTATATGAATACTGTACAATATTAACACAAGTAGATTATCTGCAGATGATCTAACTATAATCTATACAATGTAGATTATTTGAAGGCTTTGTAGACAGTCTGCAGAATAGGTAGGATCTTTAATAGACTACAGCAGATACAGAAAATTTCTATGTAGCGTATTTCCAAGCCAGAGATCTCCTTGCTCAACATGGTTATTCCTGTGCGGCACAACAATAGATTGAGGGCAGTCGGAGTGAGATTTGCAGTAAGATAATACGTTGAATACCGGTAAATTGGTGAATCTAGTAAAGTCCAGAAAGAGGTAGGTTAAGTGAATGGGACTAGCTTCTCTTTCAAACATCAATTGCAGTCACTTTTCCATGTTAATTTTGAAAATTGCGGCTTTCACAACTCCATTATCATTCATGTAGATCGAGATATAAATTTCTTGCAAAGTTGATACAAATCAATGACAGACTTGAACATTTAGGTGATGGTGAATTTGATCACATTATTAGATGTCCAAGATACATACAGGAATCCCTGTGGTAGCAAAGTTAGTATTCGAGATGAAGGAAAATCCAATATAAATCTTTATACAAATTTTCTATATAAACATTATGATATTAATGATATATTTGTTATTGATAAATAAAATTGATATCTTTTTGCAATTCGTTTAGTATTGAATTTTAATAGAAAAAAAGAAAATAAGAGCTCTGAGGTTTTATTATTTAGAATTGTAGAGGAGATAGATAGAGGGATATATGTATAGTAGAAGGAGAAAGAGGGAAAGGGAGCGAGCGTAGGAGCTAGGAGGAGGATAGGAGCAAGCGTAGAAGCTAAAAAATGAGTGAAGAGTTTTAGTCGAAAGTTTAAAGGGAAGGAAATTTTCATTTTTTACTACTCACTTTCAATTTATTTTTTAATCAGAAGCGTTATCATTATATCATACAGTTTAGAATGTATCATAAATATATAAATTTTGAATGATTCTAATAATGTAACTTATGGTGAACCGGGTCATATGGAGAACTGGGTCACAAAATTCAATTCTTTTTATATAATCTTGTTCTACGAGCTATATATTCATCCAATTTCAATTCTAAATCACTTGAATTATTCTCTAGCTTTTCTTCTTCAGTCTCCTTTTCTAATTTTTTAATTGGATATTTATATTATCGCCCTTATAGCTTTTTCTCCTTCATTTTTTTCTTTGCTTTATATTCTATTTTCATTACTTCCTTACTACTAAAAACAAATTGATCTTGTAATTTGACTCTTTTGCCTTTAATTCTTTTTTTTTGAGTTTCAATTACTTTCTAAACATTAGCGAGTTGTTTCCGAAATAGGGTTATCTCAGCATTTTGAGATTCTACAAACCTAATCATTCTCTTGATATATTAATAAATTAATGATACAAAAGAATCATTATCTGCTAAAGCTTTATTAAAAATCTGATTTGCTTACCTTAGCTCTATCCCATCTAAAGGAGAACTCCTAAATATAAATAAATCTAGATTTTAATTGAAGGTTTTTATTTGTGGAGTAGAAGATTATTAAAAGGAGTTAAATAATAATAAATCAAGTATTTTTTGTGGGGCAAAGAGTATTAAATTAGTTTCTCTCCAACCAGTTTTAATATTAGAAGAATTTAGTACTTTTTTTTTAATATTTTGAAAGAGTTTTATTTATTCAGCTTTTTGAATTCTCTTTACACCAGTTTGAGAATATTAATCAATCTGTTAGAAAAGGTGCTCATACCGCATATCACACTATGCTATATCGGGATTAGCCCGTATGTGACTCTACCGAGTCCACACATATATATATTGTAACTCTATATAGAACTTAATAATATTAAGGCTTTTTTTATCAACTTATATATAATCTTTTAATAGATTATGAGCCGGGGTTCGTGTGGTGCTAGGATCAGTTTTTCGAAGTTATTTGATTAAAGCTATAACAGATAATAATTATTTTGTAAAATCCGGAGACTATTGTCTTTATAAATATAATTCAATCCTAAAGATATTCAGGTGGCATTTGGTTTAATATGATTAAGCGATTGGGGGAGCACAACTCCACTCGGCGAATGAATCTGGCTTCAGTATTATTATAAGATTTCAGTATTTTGTATAATATTATAAAGTGTACAACGCTATCACAGTGGAGACTGTAATGAATATTTAGATGCGTTGTATCACAGTTATTCAATCTATGAGGTTGAAGATGATGGAGATTGTAATGAATATTTAGATATACAATACCAAAGTAATTTAACCTATAAGGTTAAAAAGAGCGACAAAGCTCTGACAAATGACTATCACCTACTCTTATCTTCTTTTAATAATTCGAGAATCTTAATTATAATAAGATTCCCTTATTTCATTTTCGATTCTTTTCTTTTTGATTTCTGTAAGCTCTATATTGATAGCAACAATGCGATATAAGCAATCAGC
>PQXJ01000418.1:0-33113 GCA_004786225.1 Botryotinia narcissicola | reverse complement strand
CCCGTCCGAAAAGAAAATTCTCGCACCACCCCCTCATCCCCCGCCCCCGCCCCGAGACCACAAACCCTCTACTTCGCCTACGGATCCAACCTCTCACACACACAGATGCAAACCCGTTGTCCAGACTCGACATATGTAGGCATGGGCATATTGCAAAACTATCGCTGGATCGTGAATCAGAGGGGCTATGCAAATATTGTATTCTGCGGGGATTCTGGGGTTCAGTCGCAGTCTGATTTTGATGCTGGAGAGGGAGAGGTAGAAGATTCCGGAGACGGGAAGGATGTTAAGAATGAGAATGAGAATGAAAATGTAAATGCAAACAAAAACCCCTCCACCTCTACCCCCAGAAAGTCCGAAGCAATACACCTCCCCAACACACAACAAACAGCAGCCAATCTCCTCTCAACCCCCCCTCAAAATCCTCAATCCAACGTCTACGGACTCCTCTACACGCTCTCCCACCAAGACGAAACGCTCCTCGATAGGAGCGAAGGCGTCCCCTTCGCATACACGAAAATGCATCCTCTGATCACCCTCCTATCCGTTTCGCCATTACTTGCTGCCCCCACAATTTCATTTCTATTGTCTTTATTTCCCGGTTCTGTTTCCGGAATTTTGAGTGCCGCGTTGGTCTATCCCTCTCTCCTTCCGTACTCACCTTTCTCTGCACGCTCTCCTCTCTGTCCCCCCGCCGCCTCCCAACCATCTCCACCATCTCCACCCCTCCAAATCTGCGCACTAATTTACATCGATACCCAGCGTATCACCCCCTCGGCTCCCAATCCAGAATACATCACGCGTATGAATCGCGGGATTGGGGATGCGATTTCCGAGGGATTTCCTCCATCATATGTACGGGATGTGATGCGTCTTTACATTCCCACTCGCGAAGAGGGAGAGGGCTGCTAACGGTGGTGACAATGGTGATGTGCTGGATGATTTGAAGGGTTCAAATAGAAGACGAGACAGGAAGATAGTTTACATAGATGGGTTCTAAAAGTTTAGAAGAGACAACCCATATCTTCACAGCATTTCAAAACTAAAAAATCACATTGAAACAATAGATCAATAACATTTAAAACCTGCGTTTCTGTTTAATTTTGAATCATGATGATCATATCGGTTATTACCCTATATTTGTACACTTTGAAATCCCGCGACTTTTTCATACGTATCTTCCATCTTTCCATTTCACCCCCTTTGGATACATTGTTTTATAATGTCCGCCTTCATTTTTCATACCCTCCTAAAATGTACCTGCTTGCTACCAAAAGAAGAGATCAACCAGTGATGTCACAGTTCACCCCTCCCATCATCCATGCGTCTATGCTATGTACCCTTATTATGCCTAAATCCATAGGAAGCGTTGGGTATCGTGTTTCGTTACGACATCAAAAAAGAGGAAAAAAGAAAAAAAAAGAGAAAAAAAAGAGAAAAATGTGTACAAGAAAATGAATATGCTGAAAGTAGAAACTCCAATACGATGCAATGTCCAGCGCTTGCAATGCATTTGAAGCATATACTAACTTAATACAGGTGCGTGCTGCAAAAGATTCCTCAATAAACTAATCAAGTGATTGGGTTCAAAAATGGACTGAGTAACAGCTCGTCAGCACTTGGTCGTTTAGTATGCTCAACTTCAAAAGTTGAAGCCAAAAATATCTTTGCATCGGAGCTAGCCTCATCTGGTACTGTAGGACTGATTCTTGCACCGCCAATCTTGAAAATAGCCTGCAGTTGAGAGCAATCAGGGAATGGGTGAGTACCTGTCATCATTTCAATGACCAAGCAGCCGAGTGACCAAATATCAGCTTTGCGTGTGTAGGCGGTTTGTTTGACGACCTCAGGTGCCATCCAAAAGACAGAGCCTTGTAGAGAAGGTCGGTTCTTGTTGTTGCCAGGTCCATTGAGAAGATTTGATGCTTCAATCTTCTTCGAAATTCCAAAATCAGAGATTTTGATTCCACCCTTGTTGTCAACAAGGATGTTTGCCCCTTTAATATCTCTGTGGATAATATCTTTACCATGGAGATAAGCCAAGCCAGTAACGATTTGTCGCACAAAACTTCGAATTAAAGGCTCTCCCAATGCTCCATAGGAATTAAGCATGGTTTGAACAGAACCACCAGGGACATATTCGAGGAAAATGTTGAGATGGTTATCAGATGAGCTTGCTCCAAGGTACTGGACGATGTTGGGATGCTGGAGATCGCGAAGGAAACTGATCTCGCGCTTCAAAGCATCAATCATACTCTTTTTGCGAGCATCATTTTTGCTGTCTGTACTTGGCGAAGGTGTCTCGACTTGCTTGACCGCAAGAAGTTCACCAGTGACAGCATGCAAAGCCAGGAAAACACTACCAAAGGAACCTTGACCAATGAGTGCACCCTTCATCCATTTACTGTCATCCCAAGAATCGCCCTGCAGGAAACTCTCTAGTTCCTCATCTAATTCCTCTCCATCATTATTTAGAGCTTGGGTAATCTCTTTCAGAGAATCTCCAGCTTCTGTACTGCCGTCTTCAAAGTAGCTATCTCTCACGCTACTTGAATCGTCAGTAGTTACATTAACATTGGTAGTGTCAGATCCGCTGTCAGTCGCAAATGAGACATAAGATTTGCGATTTGGCTCGGTTGGCGATTCTTCTTGAACGATGTCAAGCAATGAGGAAGCCACTGAATCTCTAAATCGACTACTAGTTGCCCTTGAAAGATCCAATGGCCTTATTTTTGCTAACTGGCTATTGCCCATGAGCCAAGTATCGGCAATCGTTGGCATTGGAGGCGCATCAGCTACGCTCGAAGCAAAGCTCAAATTACTGGCAACGCTCAATCGACTGTTGACCTTACTAAGGCGAGTGGATCTCCGCAGTGAAAGCCTCGCAGTACGATCAATCTCTTCACGAGGATGGTCAGGGAAGTATGTCGTCAAATCTGACGTGATCAATTCACTTGGAGGCCTTTGTCCAAAGAAGTGGCGTAGACCACCACCTTTCTTGCTCGCCTTTTGTCTTGAGCTCTCCCTCATGTCAGCTGGCAATGGCCTTTCAAGATCCTTCGCCGCATTATATACGTTACGTTCTCTCTCGGTAATGGACAAGTTGGATCCAGTGGATTGAAACGAGGCAGGAGATAGTGGATGCTGAAGGTTGTCATTCCAGGTTTCTCCGAGCATTTTCTGAACTTTGAGTTGACTTCGTTTGTTATCGGATGTTTCAATGGCGCGGTTATGAGTTGTTGTAGCCTCCTCCAACGCGATGCTAGCGGCTCGCTGTAGCTCGTCGTCGCCAGGCTCACCTGCGTGTATCTTTCGCAGGATAAGCCGGTTTCTTTCTGCCCTCTTTTGATCTTTGATGATACGCCAAAGTTCAGCTTCTGGCAATCGGCGACATTGGCTAGGATCCGGATCAACACCAGCAAGGACCCAGAAACAATAGTTCCGATCATGATCCTCACGGTAGCCGAATTTTCTCAGAGTCAATCGCATCACCTCGTCACAAGAGCTACAATCTGCAACCTTGACCACCTTTGTGACACCCTTGGAAGATATCACCCTGATGACATCTTGGTTTGTTGGCAATGAAGCCATGAGTGAGCCGTCAATGCTGGGATTGGCTCGAGTATGACCAGTAGCTAGCCGAGCTATCTGTGGTTGTGTGGGATCAGACGGAGTGGTGGGACGTCTTCCGGAAATAGTTGCAGCGCTGCCTGGTATGCTAATGTTACTTGAACCATTGAAGTATCCTTGATTTTGGTCTCGCTTCAATTGTTCTGCAGGGCTCATAACACCATATCTTTGTTGTTGTCGTACGGGCCGAACTTCAGAGTTTGTTAATGGTGAGACAGGTCGCGAAACTGCTTTGCTAACATTCTCGGGGATCGCTGTAGCGGTATTGAATGTATCAAACTGCCTTGAGAATCTCTTATTGGTAGACGTAGACATGTTTCGACTTCCAGAGTTGGTGGGGCGAGGTGAACCAGAGGAAGATGGAGTGTGTGCAAAAGTATCCAAGGTCGCGAAAGAATCCTGTGATTGAATGGTCAAACTCGATCCGCTGCAATGAGAAGCAAACGAATACTTACCCTGTTTCTTTTCTTCTGGTTGGCATACGCCTTCGTCCTGAGCTTCTTGATGCCCAAGAATAAACGAACGCGATCTCCTATCTTTTCAATACCCATTTCCTGAAGTACTGCTTTGTCCATCTCCAAAAGATTCTCGCCATTTATATTATTTCTCTTGAATAACTTCTCATAGTCGCCACAGTTGATGCTCCTTAGCCAGTCGCCAACTTGATCCTCGTCCCATCTTTTCGCAGACTCTGGACCATCGACATCTGAAAACTCAGATTCTGTCGGACTCGCGAATGTTTGATTTGTGGCCAACATGGCGGGCGCTCTTCTACTCGATTGAGCAGTCGCTGTTTGTGAATTAGAAGGAAAGGAAGATGAGGACGGGCCCAGCGATGCGGGAAAGGGATTCTTTGAAGCTAGCATTGCCATTGCGTGGATGTCATTAAATAGGCATGAAGGTAGTTGATTAAATATGCGAAATCGGTTTGGAAAAGCAGGAGCGAATTGGTAATGAAAGTGAATAAACTTGGCGAGATGATTATTTGCGAAAAGAAGTCAGAAGATCTGAGGTCCGACGAATGAATATAAAGATCAGATGGTAGTTGTTTGTTTGAAAGATTGAAGATCAAATGCTTCAAAGGGAGTGTCGATAGGTTGGCGTGAATTGAAGTGGTTTGGGACGACTTCTCTTAGGTAGGTAGGTAGGTAGGTACTTTGTGTATGCGATTGAATGCTCAATTGCTCAATGATTGTCTTGCAAGATATGTCGTCCTTCTTGTACAGCCGATATAGATCTTCCAGGATCTATTTTAATAAGAGTTTATAGATATAACACCTGGTAAAGATCTATCGAAGATTCGTGGATTGTGGAGTTGGGGTGGGATAGAATTTAAAGAACAGACACTGAGAGGAAGGAGGTGGAGGCACTGGAGGGTTGAGTAATACAAGTACGTGCGAGCGTGCCCATGTGAGTGGGATTTGGGATTAGGGATTAGGGATTGGGCCAATCCGAGGTGGATTGTTGTTGTGAATTAAGTTTTGAAGTGGAAGTGGAGAGGAGAGGAGAGGCTCAGAGGGTTTAGAGGGTTATCCAGGGAGCCAGGGAAGGCGTTGAGAGTATACTAGTGACTAAACGAGGAAGAGAAGAAGGAGAAGAAAGAGAATAAATAGCATAAATAGCATCAAAATAAAATGGTAGGAGAAATGGATATGGATATGGAAATAGAATTAATAACAATCGCAAATGCTATCATCTGCTGGATACTAGATCGGTATTATAGGTAGGGTAGACAGATAGATCAAGGTTTTTATGAATAATGACCGACCGAATTCTTGGGTCTCTGTTTAATACCTCGATGCAAGTAAGGTCTGATTCAAGGTTCGACGCTGATTGAAGGGAGCGACGACTGGCTTCACCACAAATCCACGAATCCACGATATACGAAGTTTTATTAAGCTATTTTCTGAGACAATTATGGACGCGGCTGCCAAAGTAAGCTATCACGCTATGTTTTGTATGAGTGGATCCGAGGGAAAAAGGGTAAAGAGGCGATGAGTGAGGATAGTCAGATCAATTCTGATTTGTCTTGGGATGAAGATGGAGGGAACAAGGATTAAACAAATATGTACATGCTAAGGCAAAGAGAGGGAAAGGCGTAATCATAAGATTAACTCAATACGGTCAAGGGTCAAATGATTATGCATCTTGCAAGCCTTTTCCCAGAGAGAAAACTCTTATGATGCTGAGTACTGGCTGGGTGGGTAGATAGTACAAAGATAGCTGTTAGTTTTGGCTACAACTTGCCTTACCGAGCCGACCTACTTATTACTACTTATTACTCCCTAGCACTCTGTAGTAAGCCCAGCTTTGGACTCTGCAACTAAAATCATTCTAGATCGCAGCAACTGATGGAGAAAGCATATCGACATAATCTAACTTTCCATATTGGTCAAAATGCGTCGAAAAGTACTAGGGATGCGATGCTTCTACTCGGCAAACATGTAGGATGACTCCCAAATGTTTCTCCGGAAACCAAAACCGATCCATCTAGATCATGTGAGGTGGGGATTGGAGTTGTGTTTCTGTTCCTCATTACGAGGTGAAGACTCAAGACTCAAGAGAGAGACCTTCAGGCCAGAGGCTCTGGAGATAGATAGGGTCTGAGGATGGAGAAGGTGGCTTCATCAGAATTAATTCAGCTGTCGTTATCAATATTTCTAAATATCATAATAATCACAATAATCACAACTTTTCCCCACGCTTTGAATTGATACACGGATGAATGAGGGATGATCCAGTGTTTGACGATTTTTGGTACAGTCTGTCTGTCTGTCTATTTGTCTGTATGTGCATTTATCCCCATCTTGAGAGAAAAACAAGGAAAGACATAGCGGTCCCAAAGGCTGTACATGTACATACAGTATATCCTGCCAGATTTCTACCTTATGCGCTGGCAACGAATTTTCATGCAACCGGTAGTCAGGTAGTCAGATCAATATAAAAAGTTGAATACTTTCATAAATCTTATTTGTCAAAATAAATCATTTGCCTCTTTGCCTCCTCTCTTCAAAATATCGCACAGTCTCAACTTTTCTGGTCGTCCTAGAGATGACCCTGATCTTCAACTTTCAATTGGTTCTGACATAGACTCACGGCGTTTGATAGTCGCTGATTATCTTTCACCTAGAGAGATATGAAACGTCCCAAAGTCGGTTGGTCAAAATAGCTTGTGCGCGCGAATGGTCGGGGGAGGCGTGGCTCCGGAAAATGGCATCATAAATCAGATAGCCTTAGGAACTTTAGCTGTCAGTGCCAAAGGGAAAAAAGTTAAAAAGAAAGTCAGAAAAATGCTACCGAGTAAAGCGTCGACTAGTATGGAAGAGTAATTTCAAAATTGGAGTTTAGTTCAAAGGTACGGGTCATCTGAATATTCCAGACTTTATATGTTCTCATTTACAGACTAATACTTCCCTATGTCATACCTACGTACATACCACTGTCGTAATAAGAACAATCAATTCGAACTTTGAGAGAACAGAAGAACTATTCGTAGGATCGTATCAACAGCATGAACCTGCCGATGAGCTCTCGCTAAGCAACCGTATGGTTACGGCTAGACCATGCATCACTTCAGTGGCGGCGACATCCTGCAACTAGGTACTCATTACAACAAGTTTATCTTTCCTTCGGCCTCCCACCGAAAACTACCCACACTTCTGTGTAATCCACAACTATATAAAGCTACTAGGTACATAATAATATATGCCCGGATAGTAAGTAGCATCGAGCCCAACATGAAAAAGGCCCAAAAGTAATCGCCGAGTGATTAAACAATATTGATAAATAAATAAAACTCTTTGACGGTGAGATTCTCTATTCGATTTGCCGCTGTCAATGGGCATGATAGAATAACCGGTACCATTCAGTTGATGATCTCAGTTGATGATTCTGTTTGATGTTTGAGAACTGGTCCAATGATCTAATCCTAATGACCGTAGATCAATTATGAAACTTCAAGGGTCGCGAAAGCATTGACAAAAAAAAAGGAGGACATTTTTTGGCCAATCAAATTATTCGCTAGACTAGTAGTCCTTCAGTCCGGACTTATTCGAAATTCTTGACTACCGAGAAAAGGAATCATGTCGTGAACACTTGTACATATGTACTACTTTCATGTACTATGTAATTTCTTGGAAAAATCAAAGTTTACGTTGCTTTCAAAAGCCGCAAAAGATCCTTCCAGATTCAGATCCATAAAAGATTGATATTCGGTATGTCTGTTTCAACTCCTCTTTCGCGTCGTCTTTTGTTTGTTTGACAAAGATTTTACGCATCATCAGTCTCGCTGTCTTTCTTTCTTTCTTTTGGCCTGGGTCAGTGGTACAACACAAAGTATCATTTCCTTTCAGCATGATCTACACTATATCTGAAGATATGAGCTCACCTGTTTGAGTTCATCTGAAGAAGAAATAAGATTCTCCTTATCAAAACTCGTTTCATGCATTCTTAATCTCTTTTCCTCAATGCTACCACTGTTGCCTCGATATTCCTTGTCTTTCGATCTTTCTTAGCCTATCATCTTTTCAAAAACCCTTTTCATTCCTACTGATCTAAACATAGTATTGGTAGCATGTGAAGCCCCCACAAATCAAAATATATTATAAACATTGTTTTCATATTTTGGCTCAGGGGTGGTGAAACCTCCGCCCCCATTTGACACCTTGACTTTCCAAGAGCCGGAGGCATTTTGCGACCTTGCCCATGGAAATATATCTTCAATATGGCTGAACCATGATACACCGAAATATACTGTGCTTACAAACTCAATGCCCAGGCCAAGAGGTTTTCAAAGTTCTCCTGCTGACGTTTGACTTCGTATTCATGATTCCGCACAGATGGACAAAAATCGGCAACTCAAGAAGTGGACTGACTAGTGGGTTCCATACCAAGTCGTCCCGCCGATACAGATTACGATCATGCTTCACATTGGGATCTAGGACTACCCCAGTGGGATTAGTGGGAGGACCGGGAGAGGGTGTTTACTCTCTCCGGAAACCTCGAGACAGTACAACAGATGCTAACGACCTCGGACAACGAGGTGTGTAGCTACCAACACGTACCGGTACTACGAAGAGTGGTCGTAAGCGTCAGAAAATGTATCCAAATTTGACACACGAGACGAATCATGCTGTGGAATTCATATCTATTTCACGAGTACGGTGTTTTGGGGTGACATCAGAGAGTTCTCGCTTTGGTTTTAGATACACAGCCTCGTAGAAGGAGAGAAAAGCTGTGAGACTATATCAAGTACTGGCAATAGGAGAGCAGAAATTATCATCCTTATATGAAGAGTGAAGAGGGTAGTTGTGTCATTTATCATTGTCTAATCCTAACCAGACTTGGGTAGAATTTTTCAGCCTGGAGGGAACTCCAAGTTGCATGTTGTAGAACTTCAAATTAGATGCTGCATATAGATACACCGCATTCAGGATGATGAAATGTTATTACCCGCAGAATGGGAGCCCTCGTACCCTCACTTTGTACAAGGACGATATAGCTCCAGACATGTCGAAAGGCCCCAGAAGACGATTGCTATGCATGTAGCCATGAGTCACGTGATATTTATACGGCCTACTCTTAAGTCATCAAGTGCAATTCGAAGCTATGGCTTGCCAGCCTTGGACAGCGAACTACAGCCTTGGGCTCAACGACCATGAGGTAGCTCATATAACAACGACGGATGGCTCTCGACCCGTCAAGCGGCTACGTAGCCGCAAGAAATCTACAAGATCTCAATCTCAATGAGATTGCACTTCCTATATTTAATGTCGAAAAGGTACAACTTCAATTCTCTATAGCCTCCGACTTCGTAGCGGCGCAGGTTGCAAATAATGTCCTGGTTTTGGCACTTTCGAATGGCAGGATTCTCCGAATCGACTTGGACAATCCTGCGGATATAGATGGTGAGACTTTAAAATGTTTCTGTCTCTTCGACCAGCTAGTTGACTGTTAATCTAGATATTGATCTTCCTAAAAAGACATCGGAAGTTGGAGTGATACGGCGCATGTTTCTCGACCCAACAGCTTCACATTTGATCATATGCACTTCGCAAGGGGAGAACTATTACCTTCATACACAATCCAGGCAGCCCAGGCCTCTTTCACGACTACGAGGCGTGTCGATAGAATGTATTGCTTGGAATCCCTCGTTACCGACATCCTCGACCAGGGAAATACTCATTGGGACTTCGGATGGAATGATTTATGAAGGGTATATCGAAACAGCTACGGAATTTTACCGTAAAGAGGACAAATACCTAAAAGCACTTATGAGACTTCCAGATGGACCTGTTACCGGACTGTGGGTAGATCTCGTTACTGGTAGGCCTGACGCCAAAGAAGTTCGACGAGTAATGGTAGCTACACAAAGTCGGGTGCTTCACTTAATAGGCAAGATTGGCCGGGTGGCACATGAAGGAGGTGCATCAATATTTACACGGCTTTTCGAGACAGAACAACCCACGGTCCATGAGTTGTCTAGGATATCTACAACTGCAGCGTCTTCTCTTGTGGTGTCTCCAAACCATCCCGACTCTGCGTCTATGGAAAGTCTGACCCCAGATCGTACTTTTGCGTGGCTATCATCGCAAGGTGTATACTACGGTACATTAATGACCACACCAGCAACCTCGGATTTAGGTGCAAGGTTGTTTACCGAGGCGAAATTGTTACCTAGATCTCAATTGCCAGCTTCAGAGAACTCGATGGGTCGCAAGAAGCCAGTTCCAGATTCAATCGATTCGATTGCGTTGACTCAATGGCATATTCTTCACCTGATCGGGGGACGTGTTGTTGCCGTCAATCGACTGGATGATAGAGTGATATTTGATCAAGTGGTCTTGGAACCTGGCCAACAGGCACTGGGACTGTTCGCTGACCAAGAGAAGAACACATTTTGGCTCTTCACTACACAAGAAATTTATGAAATTGTTGTCACAGACGAAGACAGAGATGTATGGAAAGTTATGCTGCAGACAGAACATTTTGATGCAGCCCTACGTTATGCTAAAGGGCCAGCTCAGAAGGATGCTGTTGCTACAGCATCTGGTGACTATCTCATAAGTAAAGGCTCATATCTCGAAGCTGCGGGGGTTTATGGAAAGAGTAGCAAACCATTTGAACAAGTTGCACTCACATTCGTTGATAACGATCAGCAAGATGCCTTACGAAAGTATCTCCTTACAAAACTCACAACTTACAGAAAGGCCTCAATTATGCAACGCATCATGATTGCAAGTTGGCTTGTTGAGATTTTTATGTCAAAGCTTAACTCTCTTGACGATACGATTGTCACTAAGGCAGAGTTATCTGAGAATTTGAATCCTACAGAGACGAGAAATCAATTGGACACAATTCGAGCAGAATATCAGGATTTTGTCACAAAATACAAAAGTGACCTTGACAAGAAGACCACCTACGATATAATTAGCAGTCACGGCAGGGAAGATGAACTCCTTTTCTTTGCTAGTGCTGTAAACGACTACAACTACGTTCTCTCCTATTGGATTCAAAGGGAACGTTGGAAGGAGGCGTTGGATGTATTGAAGAAGCAGACAGCACCCGAAATCTTTTACAGATACAGCAGTGGACTCATGACACATGTGGCCACCGATCTTGTAGATATTCTTATAAGACACTCGGACTTGAAGCCTCGGAATCTCATTCCTGCCTTACTGAACTACGACAAGTATTTTGAAGGGTCTGTCTCTCAAAACCAAGCCATTCGTTACCTTCTACATGTCATCAATCACCTAAACTCAACCGATGCTGCCGTACATAATACATTAATTTCAATTTATGCCTCTCATCCATCAAAGGATGAATCGGCTCTCCTTTCGTATCTCGAATCACAAGGTGATGAGCCAAGTTTTGATTCAGACTTTGCTCTTCGACTCTGCATTCAACACTCGCGAGTTCAATCGTGTGTACACATATATAGCACTATGGGGCAATATCTCCAAGCAGTGGAACTCGCTCTCGCACATTCAGAGATAGATCTCGCTTCACTCGTTGCCGATCGCCCTCTTTCAAATCCCCCATTACGCAAAAAACTGTGGCTCGCCGTGGCAAAGAAAGTAATTTCTCAGTCAAATGGCATTAAAACCGCCATTGAATTCCTCAAACGTTGTGATCTCCTCAAAATCGAAGATTTAATTCCCTTCTTTCCAGACTTCGTCGTCATAGATGATTTCAAAGAAGAAATATGCGCAGCGCTTGAGGATTATAGTCGTAATATCGATTCTCTCAAGAAAGAAATGGACGAATCATCTCAGACAGCTACCAATATTAAAATTGATATCGCCGCTCTCGATCAACGCTATGCGATTGTGGAACCGGGAGAAAAGTGCTACGTGTGTACCTTACCGTTGCTGAGCAGACAGTTCTTTGTATTTCCTTGTCAACATGCTTTTCACAGCGATTGTTTGGGCAAGAGAGTCATGGATAAGGTGGGAGTGGGTAGGGCGAAGAGGATCAGAGAAGTGCAGATGTCAATTAGTAAAGGTATGGTTATGGGTGCTAAGAGGGAAGCCCTGATTGCAGAGCTGGATGGTTTAGTAGCTAGTGCTTGGTAAGTCTATTTTTTCCATGCTTGTGGCGGCTCTTGTCTTGCTAACTTAAGAAATAGTATCCTTTGCAGCGACTTTGCTATTAAACGAATTGACGAACCATTTGTTACGTCTGCGGATGATAAGAATGAGTGGGCATTATAGGTGGATATGGCATCACATATACTTAATATGCTAGTTTATCTGAGTTTGTGCATTTGGGAGGAGTTTCTTTCGAGCTATTAAATAGATGTTTATTATGATGAAAATTTCTACCACCCTTTACACGGCTTTGAGTTTACCAAGACAACGATAAATCAAGTGAAGGGAACAATGTCAAATTGACCAGCCATCGCACCAATATATCCAGAGACGATACTAAAGCTTCTGCTTATTTGCCATAGCTCTTGATAACTCAATAATCGGACAAAGTTGTTGACTCAACGCTACCAATTCCATCCCCTCATCAAACACCATAACTTCCATACTCAATCTCCCATCTTTAATCTCTTTCGCCTGCGCTCTCATAAGCAACCACTTCGTTCCTCCTGGCGCCAACAATCTCTTAATCTCAATACTCGTCGCCAGAGAAGTAATCATCGCGGGAGCCTGGTACGACCCGGACTCCACATCCACATTATTCGTAACACCCATTTCTCGCTCTCTCTTCTGTGCTAACCCCGCTTGCACCGTTGCAGCCTGTCCCCTCGACGCTTTTTCCGGGTAAAAATTATCGAGGATGGGAAAGGAGATGTCAAGAAGGAAACTGAGGATTTCGTTTATGAAGCGCGTGGAGGGATGGGTGGGGGTAAGCCATTGATCGCGGACACTGGGGGGTTGGGGGAGAGGGGGACGAAGAATTTGAGATAGGAGTGCACCCGTCGGAAGGAGGAGGGGTGGTAGGGGGTTTGGTAGGAGATCCAATGCGGAGAGGTGTTGCTGGTGAGGTCGGGGATGCATGCTGGAGGGGGTAAGGGGTGCAGGGTCTGGGGAACGGGGAAGGAATAGCCTTGGGTGTGGGAGAGGTTTGTGAGGCTAGGGGGAGGGAGGGTAGCTTAGTTTGATTTAGCTTAGTGAAGGGAATGGAGAATGGAGAATGAGGAGGTGAGGGGAAAGGAAGTCTACTTCATAAAACCCATCATGCATTCTTTCCCTTTTTGACTAATGGTTACGAGGATAGTAGAAGAGGATTTTCCAAGATGAATATCCTTGATACTTAGTGTTGCGATGGAAGGAAAGAGTAGACGGAAAAAATTGCCATTGCATGCTTAATACATCGGGTTGATTGTATTCGCTGTGTGTTTCGGTGAAGTATTTTTGGACTGCTTGGCGCGTCATGGACATTACTAGGCCTCCAAAGATTCCTGGGGGCGGGGTTTGTGAGTTAGGATTGGGATTTTGGAATACAAGATGGAGAACTTGGAGATACGTTACTTACGTGGACTGAAACTGGATGAGCTGGGTAGATCGAGCTCGTGTTCTCCTTTTTTGATGAATTTGATGTTTTGGGCTAGGACGTCGGGGAGAGAGGGTGGTGTTTCCATGGTGTCTTGCGCCATTTTGAGATAAATGGTGAAGAGGGAATGTTTATTTAGATATTTGTGAGGTATTAGAAAGATAATTCTTTGTCATTCAGGAATGATATTGGAGATCAGTCTATTTATTAGAAATCGTGTGTACAAGCACCGGTGAGTAGGTACCAACATTTACTGTGGATTCCAACTGTTTGATCGATATCTGTGAGCACAACAGACCTGAGGTACGTTCGAGGATTTCTCCAAGAGCTCATAGCTACAATGGTAGGGGAATCAATTTTACTTCTACTCAAGGTTTCGAGTAGTCCGGACTGCAGCCGAAGGGTCAAAGGCGTTCAGTTCATAAATCTCATTGGGCTATTTGATTTGTATTGTATGGAATGAAACATTTCGTCTATCCTTAACATAAAATTCCATTCAAACGTTGAAGGCGCAAATCTAATGCTGTTCCTTCTTCCCCTAGGTCCTACGATAAAACTAGCTAGGTCAAAAGGAGTAACAGTGAAATTGAAATGAACAGCACTTTTTATAATTATACTTGCTGCATCCCCGTGTGGGCTAAATCCTAAACTTAGGAATAATGGTACGAGATACCTCAAATGACGCATGGATCCTCTACTCAAGCACAAATAATACCACGCACACTCTCAACCATCTGTTCGACGCTTTTGGTATCCCGGCTATTAGTCTCGAGATCAAATCTGCTCAGTCCTCTCAGAGAACTAAGCTTGGTGCCCTCCAGAATTACTTCCAGGGACTTCTGGACCGGCTCATCGCTGTAAGGAGCATCAGGTAAACGTCGCGGTAGATCGAAGTACATTCTCAATCTCAACTTCTGCAATCCTTCCAACCGTTCCAACATCTCTAAACACTTTTTCCAATTTGAAAACTCTAGTATTGAGCCAGGTAGGGTCGAACACTCGGTACTTGGACCCATCGATGCATTAATATCCATCTGTAGAGATTTTATCGATTTTAGTCTTGAGGGAATGACGGTCTGTGAAAGATAAAGTAATGTCTCGGGATTATTGATATCAAGTGTGTTGCAGGAATACAAAATGGAAATTCCTTGGCTGTATACCTGGCGACACGTGAGAAGAATAGCGAGGCAAGAATCAGATTGTGTGTAGAATGGGGAGGGCCTTTTATTATAGTAGCGCATCCATTCATATGCCATGTAGTTTCGTCTTTGGGCACTAGGAATGCAGGAGCGCGCAATATCGTATTGATAATTAGCTGCACGGTCGATATTATGAGGCTCCTTGCAACGAATGTGCCCTAGTCGACGACGACATTGGATGAGATGAAATGTGTTCCCGCCTAGAACTTCCAGGAGGATCTTCTCCAGAATCTCGGGTGGTAGTTGAAGGAGGCGTGTCGGTGTCGTTCTATCTCTCTTCCAAGTCGAAAATACATTAGCCAAGCCCCTCCTTCGTCCGGTGGGTTCAAGAGATAATTCTCTCTTTCTCCTCTCTTCCAAGGGCTTGGGTATATCTCTGATCTTCCTTTTGCAAGCTTTAGCCATATCTTTTCTTTGAGCTTTCTTAATTCGATTGCTACCACATGGCTGGAAGCCACCCGTGCAGATAACAAAGCAGGTAATTGGGAAACAGACCACTCCTATCAGGACAAGAAAAGCGCATGAGAGAGAAGAGGATATGTTCTTGGACGTCATATTGAGCAGTTTGTAGCGGTGAGTAATTAGATTGGATTTGTGTTTCTGCCAACATTCAAGAGAAGTCAAGGTTGAAAGGTATTAACATTCGAAAGGCTGTGAAATTTCTTTCGAACACAGGACGATCACAATTACTTGTGTCTTTTCGGTTTATTGAATGATCTGAATGTTTCGACCCGAAATAGGTTATAGAATAGAACGTATCCCACAGATTCCAAAGCCTCGTGGCCTGAATGTTGGGAATTCCGATATAGGTATGTTATATGGGAAGCCTTGAGACAGTTACTGAGCGAAATGATGTAGTGATGTGAGGATGTGCATATTTAAAAGAACACAGCGACCCTAATGCCTGACGCAAGGCAGACTGATACGGGGCAAGTACTGGGTGTCCGATGTCAAATATATACATACCCAGCAGCTAGAAAAGAAACCAATAGGGAACGAATTCAACCACTTCTTGGCTCGTTTAACAAATCAAAAGCTGGCAGCGAATACATGGTTAGATACCCAGTATTAATCACGAAAGGTAGGCTGGGTAAAGGTTGTGCTAGTGGCTCACCAGGAGCAGGGGAGTTCGTAAATAAGGAGCAATTAAAGATTACTAGCCCTAGTCTTCTCGATAGCTACTTCCTCAGACTACTGAGGGCATCTCGCGCGAGACTTATGCATGTCGCTGGACATCGCTGAGAGGGAGGTATTCTTTTGAATTGCATTTGCATTTTCCAGATATCGATGCGATGTTGTTAAGCTTTAAAAGATAACCTTGGAAAAGTGCCTAAATACCTTGTGATTTGGTCTGCGTCCTAGCTTTACTAGCTGGACCTCGGGACCTCCAGGAGGTACGGTACCCATGGAGATGGGTGTGGCATAAAAGTAGACTATTGTGGCGGTGCACTGACCTCAGCCTTAAACTTTTCGAAGCCTGGAGCTCTCAGTCCTGTCTCAAAACCATAACAACCACATCCATCCATCATAGAAATGGCCGAAGTCGAGATCACAAGTCCTCCAGCCATGGCGCCGGTGACTGAAGCTCCGGAAGAAACCTCTACAGCCCTTACCACCACAAACAATGAAGCAGGCGCACCCGCCGAGCGCAAAGTTAAGAAAATCATCCGTCGAAAAAAGCGGCCAGCGCGTCCCCAAGTCGATCCCTCGACGATGAAGAGCGAGCCTCCTCCACAAACTGGTACTATTTTCAATATCTGGTATAACAAATGGTCAGGAGGTGATCGGGAGGATAAATATCTTTCTAAGACAGCTGCTGCGGGACGTTGCAACATTGCGAATGATACTGGATACACCAAAGCCGACAAAGTGACAGGCAGTTACTTTTGTTTGTTCTTTGCAAGAGGAATCTGTCCAAAAGGTCAGGAATGTGAATATCTACATCGATTACCAGGAATTCATGATATGTTCAATCCAAACGTTGATGTATTTGGCCGCGATAAACACTCGGATTATAGAGACGATATGGGAGGTACAGGAAGTTTCATGAGGCAGAATAGGACGATCTATGTAGGAAGGATACATGCCAGTGATGACATTGAAGAGATTGTTGCGCGACATTTTGCAGAATGGGGTCAGGTTGAGAGAAGTAAGTTTTCTCTCTCAAATGAGGCAATGAATATATGCTAATATGTATTAGTCCGAGTTCTGAACACGAGAGGTGTCGCTTTTATCACATATTCGAATGAGGCTAATGCACAGTTTGCGAAAGAGGCGATGGCACATCAATCTTTAGACCATAATGAAATCTTAAATGTACGCTGGGCAACGGCCGATCCGAATCCGATGGCGCAAGCACGAGAGGTACGGAGAATAGAGGAGCAAGCTGCGGAAGCTGTCCGAAGGGCATTACCTGCAGAGTTTGTGGCTGAGATAGAGGGCCGAGATCCGGAAGCACGAAAACGTAAGAGGATAGAAGGAGGTTTTGGATTAGCAGGTTATGAGGCGCCTGACGACGTCTATTTTGCTAGAGGTGCCAATGCGGTAAACCCGGCGGGGAGACAGGGACTTGAGTTAGAAGAGGAGCAAAGACTCATGCTCGAAGCGGATGCATACGAACAGACGGAACAGAAAGAAGAGAGTGGAGGTATATTTTCCAGTAGTACTTTGGCGGCACTAGAAAGTGCCAAGGGGTCAATTGCGACGAAACCAAAAGCCACAGCATCTACAGGGCCATTAGTAGCTTATGATAGCGATAGTGATTAAATGGGGGATTAATGGAGTTTAGGAGTCGGTCAACTATCGTAGTATGGTCATGTATACTGTATAATATTCGGTCGCTTAGACGAGCCAGAATTATAGGAACGTTGTCTCAGCTTTGAACGCAGAAGCCATAGGGGAATAAAATGGACAAAATATACCAGTGTCTCATAATTGATTGTATTCTCATGATGTCATTATATAACCATCAGCTATTGAAAATTCTCGAATACAACATTTCATGCCTTCCAATCCATAGATCCATGACTGGTACACATTGACCCGCACCCTCAACCTTGGTATTCCACTCCTTCTCAATAACTTCTTTGATTCCTATTTGCACCTCCTCGCTCGCCAAGACCTTCTGGGCATGATAGGGCCCAAACATACTCGCTCTCACCGCAGCCGAAAGCAGTGCTTTCACATGACTTAACATAAATACATAAGCTGTTTGTTCTAGACTCATTCCCACAGTTGATGCAATGGCGCCAAACAAAGGAGCAAGATGAGCTGATACGGGCGGTATCTCTCCAGACGTAGTTTTAGGTGCGGAAGATATAGATTTTAGCAGCATGGAGAATTCCTTCAATGTATCAACTCCATCGACAGCAGTGGAAGTAGTCAACTCTGTAGACAAAGCAACAGAAAATGATCGGTCCCAGATAGATAATAAAGCTCTTCCCTGCGCAATCGAAGCACGTCTTCCCACAGTACACATGATCGATGCATCTTGAGCATCATCTAGATCAACCAAATCTCCAGGGTTCCGATGCGCAGCGAGTACGAAGGGAAGAGTGGTAGATGCATAAGAAGACAGCGAGAAGGTTAAGAAATCTGGGAATGATGATCTGGGTTTTGTGTGCGCGAGGTAGGATTCTAAACCACTGCTGAAGGCGAATGAACCGAGCGGGAGGGCGGAATCGGAGAGGAGGAGAAGGAAATGGTTGGACTGGGGAGAGAAAACTAGGGGCTGGTTAGAAAGCCTTTCATCCAAAGAGATGAGTATGTTCTCACCATTGTTGATAGCAACAGGGTCTTTATCGTTCAATAATGGAGAGGATATAGCTCGATCGGCTAATCGGGCTTTTGCGGCTGCTAGTTTCCTCTCCAGTTCCTGAATCTCATCCTCTATATCCCGAGATTCATTCCTTGTATCCTGAGACCTATTCTCTATGTCCAGAGACTCCACTTGAAGACTCATTGGGATATCATTCCACTAGATAACATGTGAGGGTTGAAGTGCGTGCCGGTAACCATATCAATTCGACAAATCAGATGTGGCTTTAAGCATATTTTAAAGTGTGGCGGTGGCGGTGACTAGGCTATAAATCCAACGGATCCAACCGTTTGCGGATCCTCTCGCCAGGGTACCGCATTAGAATGCCAGAAGTTGAGGAGGCTGAGCCGGGTTACAATCTTAATGAAAGTTAGGTTGGTGTTGTTATGAACTTTTATTTCAGGAGAGTTGATATCTTTCATGCGATTATTTATATATGTTACGAGATCTTTATTTCAATTCATATGAAAATGCATGTATCTCAGCATCTATTAGGTAGATATGTTGTAATAAGCAATCCCTACGAAATATTCCCCTCCCCAGAAAAACCAAAGCAACCCAATAGATAAACGTAAACTCCGAGTAGCAACCTTGATTCAGAAAAGCCATGCTGAGGTCCTGGACCGTAGAGATATGATTTATGCAGTATCATCAGCTGGCGGTTCTTCTTGATTCTCATTCTCAACATCACCCTCAATATCAATCTCTTTTCCTTTTTGAGCACTTTTTATAGAACCTTCTCCGGAAGACATCTCGCCAAGTTCCTTGGGGAGAGACATGCTTGAATCATCACCTTTGTCTGGCTTGTCTTCGATATGTTGAGAGAATTTGATACGATCCTTGATAATGGTTTGTAATTGCTTGATTTCTAGCTTTGTGATAATGCTGCCTATAATAAGCTTTTGAACTATGTTATTAAGTAATGTGGAGAGAGTTCGCATTTCAGGTAAATACTTGTTGATATACACCTCTGCATATACCATCTCCGGGTTGCTGATTTTTCTGTGCAAAAATGAGATGGCAGATCGACCAAATGGCATCTTAAAACCTGATAGAGTGAGTAACGAGCCCAGTCCGTAGCGTGAATCCTTATTCTTTTCAGACGAAATCTATATTTTGTGTTAGTACAATTTGCTAAGGATCGGGACTGCAGACAAATACCTGTGTCCAGTGGATCCATCAATGACCAAGTCTCACTTCTTCAGTCCATTCGACTGCGTTGTGACCAGCAGCTTGAGATTTTTCATCCCTGTCTTTGTAGAGTTATTGTGAGTGGCGGGTTCGATTCAGATCACCATTGGCTCTTTGGTATTCTTCAAAAGCCGTATCCATCAACTCAGCCAAATTCATTTGCAAATACGCCTTTTGCAAGATCTGAACAGTGAAGTTCGACTCAACAGATCGGATCGATTGAACGACTACATCCATATCTTTCATGTTAACTTTGGAAAGATTGAGAAGTGGTTGACTTTCTTGAATATGAATTAATTCTCTCAAGAATCCCAAAACATTCTGTGTGATTGCGGAAATGTTTGCATACTTGAAGTTCTCCCATATGTGATCTGCATGATCTCCTCTCAAATCTTCTTTGCAGCCATCTTCATTCAGGCGTTCTTGGAGAAACTCACGGAACTCGCTGTAGGCTTCAGCGTCTGCCGCTTCTGCTTCTTGGTCCTCTGTACTAAGTTTGTATTCCTTACCCTACGGGTTTACGGATCCGGACCGCTGATCTGAACTTTGGTTGGAAGCTGAAGCTGAGATAGATGCGAATTGAGCATTAATAGCAGCGATGAACTTTTCACTGTACGATCTTGCAGATCTCTTTCTTGCCCTACCATTTTGGATCTTGTCTTGATTTTCCGCGTATCTTCCTGCTTCCATAACACCAGCGGCGAATGCTCCAACCGTTGAAGGTCCTGCGAGGGGTTCCAGCATTTCAATAAAAGATGGACATTCAATTATCAATAGCAGAGCCTCTTCAGGTAAAGATTTCGCCAACTCAGCATATTCCCTGCCCAATTCTTCCATTCTTTTTAGATCTTGCTTGGTTTGATAACTCTGATCCTTAAGAAGGGGCTTGGTGACTTTCGAGCTGGCAGCAACAGACTGACTGGGTTCAGCCTTGCCCTTAGCCTTTCCTTTGTTTTTCTTCTGAGAAGGCGCCATATTGCTTGATCCTGAGATTATAGGTTAGTTGTTATCCTTTTACGGTCCCGGACCGTTGGATCTTACCTTAGACCTTGTAGATATGTATATGCTGGAGGTAATTGGAGCTTTATAAGAAGCAAAGTTGAGCTTCAGTGTCCCTAAGAAAAGCAGGCAAATAAGGATATTAGGAATTCATAAGAGGAATAAAGGAGAGCGTAGAGAAACGAATTGAATTATAGATAGATATTTGATAACAAAGCACCATAAGGTAGTTGCATATGAGGAAAAGATTGTGAGTAAAAAGAAAAGTTGTAGGTAGAGGGGAGTTGTAGGGGAGAAGAAAGTTGTAGGTAAGGAGAAGGTTGTAAATTAGAATCAAGCTGAGAAAAGAAGGAAGTAATAAGAAGAATACTAGTTAGGTTAGAGAAGTGAATAATAAAGGTGATATATTTGGGGTTGGGGAAATTTTTGAAACTGAGTTGAAGTGAATGTTGGTCGGCGTGATCCATTCGCATGTCTCAACATTCACATTTCACCTTCCAATATCAATTTCTAAAACATTGTCATTCGTTTTGATGAGATAGTATATATTACAGTAACATTTTATTTCGTTGTATATATAGTATATTGAGATACCAGCGGTCCGGGACTGTTGTAGAAGGGGGTGAGATGATGGAGGGAGGAAAGGGGAAAGGTGTGTCGAAATCCTTGGTTGTTAAGTTGGACGTTGGACACGCACAAGCAATGATTCTCCATCTCCAACTTAATGGAGTGAGGTTCAGAGAACATGAACCGAAGCTCGTCATCGAAAAGTTCTCTGATGATGATGATGATGATGATGATAATGCAGAGAAATTTGTGTCCGATGAAGATTTGGATGAGTTCTCCGACAATGAAAGCGAGGAGAATATTGCCGAAGAGATTGAAGAGGATGATGTGGATATGGAGAGAGAGGATACGGAAGCATCAGTGGCTAGTGAAGAAGATGAAGAAGATGAAGAAGATGTGATTTATAGTATCCAAGGGGAGGGTGATGAGCGGGAAGAATGACTGGACAAGCAAAGGAACCACCGTGGACTGGACTGGCAGGTACAAATCTAATGGACGGAAACGTGGAAAGTTGAGAGCACCGCTCCCGGAGTACACATCTACATATGTTCAACCGGAAAATAATATCCATATCATTTCAAGCAAATTCCCTCAACGGTCCGGGACCGCTGGGAAAGGCCCGAGATTGGGACGATTTAATGTGAAAGGGGAGGTATTTTATCACGAGGATGTGGACAATAATACTGCGACATGGAACAATGATCACTTGACGGTACTGGAGAGAGAATTGCTGGGAGAGGAAGATGACGAAGGCTGGGAAACAGAAGAAGCTGATTGGGAGATGCTTGGTGTTAGAGGACTACGTAAGTGTACTACTTTACATTCTAACGACATTGAGACTGATGATTAGCAGGTGATGAGCCAGAAGAGTTCAGTGCTAGGGCGAGAAGACGAAAATTGATCTCAGACAGAAGACGTTACCACGACGCCAAAAAAAGAAGGGGGGGCACGAAATGCTGAAGGCCAGAGGCAAGAAGAATACTGCCGCTTGGAGGGAACGTATACGGATTGAAAAAACGAAGAAAGTATTAGAAAAGTTTACTAATAATGCAACAGCTGGTGTTCATGAAACACCTAGGTCGATCATTGTCTGCGGCCGGTTCTCAGGACCAGACTACGACTATGAACATGGTTTGGGACGAAATGGCATTATCCTGAAGAAGTATATAGGGGATTTTTTGACAATCAGAATACGAAATGAAGACCAAGAATCGGGGTTTTTCGTTAATGTTAAAGCTTGGGAACCTCTGCCATCGATACATCCTACCTATGGATCCGGATTGTTGGATATAGAAGATGATGAACTTATGTGTTGCAGATCAAAATGGATTTATTTCTGGTCATCCAGACCTAATGGTTCAACTGCTACTATACTAGTACGAGGACTCGATGGTCTCAGCATCAATACTGAGACATGGGAGAAGTTTGCTCGGAAGCATTCTCACATAAAAATAAACTTGGTATTCACGATCCGAGACAAATTTGCGGAAAGACAAGGACTGAAGATGTATGTGAACAAGGGTATTCACTTCAAAGGAATGACTTCAATACAATGGCTACTGTATCAAAGGGAAATAAGTGAATGCAAAAGAGATTAGTTCTTTTAGTAGTATTTATATAAGGCTTATTATTTCCCTACATAACTAACTCTTTAGATAGAATATAATTAGACATACAGGACCTACAATACGTGGGTGCTACGTCTTTCGTATCCTTCTCGAACCAACATTTACTCTAATATTAATATCAACTTATAATAAATTAAAATAAAGATTATGAATGTACTAATTAATAAATGTAACCTGCTTATAGAAATGTATGATTACATAATATATGAGGAATATAAACTTGATTTGCTTCTATAAATCTATAATAAATATATTTGAGTATTTCCTAAAGTTGTTCCTTCCCCCAAGTTCGAGGTTTAAGCGATTGCACTAGTCCCTAAAAGAATAGATGTTATGGCCTGAAGTTCTAGATGAATAATTTAAGGCTGCTGCTACAAGGATACGCTAGTGGATATCTCTACTGACGACTGTCGACACTGACCCAAAATCTACCTCAATAAATGAATTCCAATGTCATGAATCGCGGCCCGACAATGAAAGGCGGTATAATGTACCAACCAAAGGTAAACATTGTGGACTGGTACTATTGTTTGAGTTGGGTTAGGACTATCTTGGTGTCAAGCTTGACTGACTTTTCCCTTCATCGCTTCATCTTGTGTTCTGTGCCATATATCATTCAAGACTCATGTTATATTAATCAATTCAAGCACTGCAGACCTTCCCTTCGCTGGTATCTACAAATTTGTGGATTTATTGGGGATTTTCCGGGCCTTTGGATAGTTTTCTGAGGCAATCTTCAAATCTCCAGCGTTCTATCAAAATGTCTTCATGATTACCACTTTTTGTTGTGATTGTGTAGTGCCTCATGACTTTGTGGATTTTCGAAGTTTGATGAATTGCATGGGTGGTGCAGAGCTAAGCCATGTGAGCCATATGCCCTACGCAGCGAGGAAATGCGGGGTGCGCAATCGCGACCAGATATCAGGCTTTTCAATGTTCAAGATTGTTTCAACTATCGGGAACCTCTTCTGCCTGTTGTTCTGTCTTACGGCTTGAACATCATGTACTGGCTATTTGCGATTCTTAGAGTGTTGCGAGAATTTTGTTGTCTCTTCACCATTCCCATTTCTGAGCTACTACTGTGGACACATTTTCATCAATGTCCCAAGTTATTTGAACAATTGAGGATTCGGGGTTCCTCCTAAATTTGAGGCCGGGCTTTATGCACGCAAGATACATGGGATTAATGCACTATGGCCGGTGTCGAGGTTTCGTGTCTTTTCCCCCAAGTCCACATTTCAGCCACAGGCACGTTTTCAATGTCTGGAATCGTTTCAACGATCAAGTGGCCTTCATTTATTCACGTTTTAACTTTAACTAGAGAGGCATGACGTTGCAGGATTTCAGTCGTGGACAGTTGTACATTCGACCGTCCAGGTACGTTCGTCACCATTCAAACCCCGGGCGCAAGACCAATCACAACTTTCGACGTCTTAATCATTACTGTTCAATTCAACAACTCGAATAATTTCTCGACAGATACAAATTAATATTCTCCCTTTATGTATGTATCACTATATTCATACAAAAATACAATTACCAATTGGTAAGGAGGTGTTATCTAATTGTACACGAATTCCACATGGTAACCAGTATGTTTAACAAATTTCTCTATTTTTATATCTTCAGAATTTCGAGCCAGGTGAGAGTCCAAAATTGTTTCCATTGAGTATCTTGGTAAGCGAGTGTGGGTGGTTTTCCCTTACATGGCGTTGCCAAACTTGCATCCCAGGCGTCAAACAGCAATTCAATGTCTTCTTGAATATGAAACATTGGTAAATACATCAGGTAAAAGGGATGGATCTTGATGTGGTTTCCTTTGGATGCGAAATTTCATTCTTCACCAAAGAGGATACTACCTAGCTACCGACCATAATACGTCAGATAATTGCGATGGTTGGGCGAGGCAAAAAGACTAATACTTGAGTTTGGTTTTGAGCAGTTATTGTTGGTGGAAGTTGGAGAAGGAATGAACTTTGTGGGGAGAGACAAACGTGGTATACGACATGGGGTTAGGTGGTATCAAAGAATGCTCAGAAATATCGAATCGTACTATAGGACTAATGGAAAGACTCCTGGTACCTTATTCACCGCTTGCCTGATGTCCCTTTGTGTTGTACGTGCGTGACAGAATGCTTAGACCAATAAATCTCAAGTCGCGCTTGTCGGCAATATCTTTGAGCTTCCTCTGACTTCATCATCTAAAAAGCTTCTTATCAAACAACCTCAGAATCTTAGGATCTTAGAGTCTCAGAACACCACAACTCAACCACAACATGGCGTCCTCTGACGACTCTTCGGATCTCTCCTCTGTACCATCTGAGGATGAAAGTTTACAATTAACAAAAAAAGATGGCATTCTTAAATTCTTCTCAAAAGCCCCAAAACCAACTGCTGCACGTAAAATTGAGGCTTCTCCACCACGACCAAAGAGAGAACCATCACCACCTCATGAATATGTTCTAGCAGATAATCCAGATATCGCCGTACGTATAACTCTTATCGTCGCGTACTAGGGGATTTTACACGTACAAATCGCGTAGTTGCGGTGTTCAATGGTCGCTAACACAGATTCTATGTAGTTTATCGTCATGTTCCGTGCCCGGTTCACTGAAGTATTCCCAAAATCTCTACCCAACTTTGGACCCCAAGAATTGGAACACGCTGTTGTTGGTACCACGCCTGGGGATCATGCGGAACAATTTCTTTGCGCATTATTGGGGCTCCTCTTAAATAGAAAGCAGGATGTGAAGTAGGTCATATTTGCGACATGTGTGCTATGGCTCGCACAACTTCTATGTTTCTGCAGAATTAATAGCTAATCACTTATCGGACATAGAGCTGGACATTATAACCGTGCTCTCGAGGAAGCCGTTCAAACACATAAACTACAATGGGCGAAGGATTGGGAGAGCAAGAACCCTCTTTCTGGAGGGGCAACGTTCACCTCTATGTCTCCCACACAGCGGGTAGGTCACTCATCCATTGTCTACGGAATGATTGAACCTTGCTGATTTTGAACTATAGCTTACTCTATTACGTACCCTCATACTCTGGTCTTTGGCCTCCTCCGATGTGGTTAAAGGTATGATTACAGCCTCTTACAAGCAAACTCGCCATGAAGATGATTTGAACCAACCACTTTCTGTACAACCTTGGGGATCAGATGCCGATAGACGCCGTTACTATTTAGTGGAAGGTCTGGACGACACACACTTTAGAGTTTACAGAGAGAGCAACCATACCGGCTTGAAGAGAACTTGGTGGAGCGTTGCAAGTGATATTGATGAGTTGAAATTGTTAGCAGAGAAACTAGTCAAGGACGATGGTGGTCAAAAAGCCCGAACATTAAGTGGGAAAATGCTTGCTGCAGTTCCACGTTTCGAGGCGACCGAAGAGGTATGGCTTTGCTAGTCTCAATACTATCTCTTATTTTCGGATTTACTAACAACTTTACAGAAACGAAAGAGAAGAGAATATCGACAAGCTCGCAAGGAGCAATTTAAACGTCCTGAACCAAACTTCTCGATGTATGAAGGTCGTACCAGAGGAAAGCGCATGAAGTACACATATTCGGAAGATGAAGATGAGGGGTTTTCTGACACTACCGGATCCCGTCGTTCCACTCGAAACACTGGCAGCCACACCCCAGCTGAGCCAGCAGGGCCTACTGTTACATTAAGTGGCCGTCAGGTCAGATCTCGCGTTGGTGGAGTGTATGGTGAAAGTATTATCGGTGGAACGCATGCTGCTGTAGATAGCCGTGGAGATGTCGAACTAGGTGAAGAGTCAGAAGACGTAACTTCTAGGCCACGCCGTGCTGGTGCTTCCAGTCGCAGTCGCGATTGGGCTTCTAAGGGAAAGCACATTGAGGGATATAATTCAGTGGACGAAATGGACGACGACGAAGAGGATGATGCTAGTGAGCAAGATTATGGCGATGACGAGGAAGATGACGACCAAGTATCTCTAGCAAGCGATATTGAGGAACTCGAACAGGAGCGGGCAGAGGAGACCGATGAAATCGAACAAATGGAGGATGACGAAGAGGAGAAGAGGAGCCTAATTGTCAAGCTCCCAGTCAAAACTCCAACCCCGGAGCAGAAGAATACGATCAAACTCCATCTGAGCCCACAGTCTAAATCAAATTCGGACAGCATGGCTCCTCGACAGGATTCAAGCCCGCCTACATCTACGGAAGTCACCAGTGAAGGGAAGGCTATTTCAACTGAAGCCGATAAGAAAATGAAGCCGATTTCCATCGCAACGAAACCAATTCAAACTCAACTTTCCCCTACTCTCACTTTCCGTGGTAGTCCTGAGAAAGCTTCCACCCTACCACCGTCAATCAATGTCGGCTACGGTGGTTCTTAATGTTATAATACTTAATCATGATAGCGGGTATGGAAAAAGGCGTAATTGTTGACAGAAGGCGTAAAGATAAAGGGAGGTTGATTTGCT
Source organism: Botryotinia narcissicola (assembly GCA_004786225.1). Taxonomy (NCBI): domain Eukaryota; kingdom Fungi; phylum Ascomycota; class Leotiomycetes; order Helotiales; family Sclerotiniaceae; genus Botryotinia; species Botryotinia narcissicola. Next base: position 5,616 of record PQXJ01000418.1, on the reverse strand, counting down.
TGAGTGGGAGCTACTAGAGCTGAGCATTGCGTATACCTAAGTTCTTTGATATACATAGTTATCTTCCAAGGCATATTAACGTAAGTATTTATGCTAGCCTTAGCTCATGACAGAATGGAGAAAATCTCATAGCTATTACACTATAATTTTATGCCTACATGTATCTTCTCCATCCTATCACGATCGATCTTAGAGGAGTCTGGTACTTGTAGATTGATAGATAATGTTTTGTGATGATGGGTCAACTTGGTCTAGAACTTTTTGCTATCCCAGTATATCAGATGCAATCTCACAATGTGTAGTTCCATCTACTTGAAGTCCTTAAAATTTAGACCAGCATTCTTCAATGGATTGCCCCAAACGCCGTCCATGCAAATACCAGTTCCTGTTCTCAAAACACCTCGCTCATGATTCATCAGCTCAATCTCCTGCAGAAGCTTGAGTCTTATAATACTGCCCAAATCCATCAGCAACGAAAAATTAATAAAGCATTGCGAGGGGACTCACATCCCCCAATTCCGCCGCCAATTTCGCATTCTTTCCGATCTCTGCTATCTTCTCCTTGATCGGCCAGTTGTTAACCGTGTACCACCATCGACGGACTCGGGCGCCGGCACTGTTGCCACTAAGTTTGGCATTCTTGTTCCAGTGCTTCCAGCCAGCCCAGAGGAGGGTTACAGCAATACCCTGAATGAGTGGCATGCATAGCTAGGCATAAGAATTAGCCTGCGTATTCCGCATTTCTCAAATGAACAAATGATAGCTATTGAGAAAAAAAAAACATACTTGATCTCTAATCGTTATGAAAGCAATCTTCCAATATGAATCCGCATGTGCAATACTAGCTAGATAACTCTGCTCAAATCGCAAATCAGGTATTGGTGGGAAACTCGCACGCCGTGGCAATGGTCTTATAACATCATAGGGAATATCTTCTATTTCTTCCTCGCCATCGATACTATCTTTGTCATCGAATGCGTAGTCTGGATGAACAGTTACGGGCTCTTTGCTGGAGGCAGCAGTAGTGGGATTTATGTCATGGTTGGGAGATGGATCTCGCTTTATTGAGGCACTCTGGATTGTAGATGCTATTTCGAGGGGCGCAGAGGAAGACATCGCAAAATGATGAAATTTGTTAGTGTAGATATCTGAACTTCAATTTCGTGGTGTTGATAGCTTTGAAGTTGCTCGGTGGAATTTGCCGGGCTCCGAGGTTCTGATTATGCTGTGCTGTATTGGTGAAATAAGACAAAAAAATCACATCACTGACATGAGATACTATTTTCTCTCACATCGATATCCAACTAATGTAATTCAGAAATCTATGCTTCTAAAATTATCTACACTATCTATATCTTTTCACCATCATCTATGGTTTTAGTTCGACGTAAAGGTGACTAGAGGCTTCTCTCGAGTATCACAAAATTGTTATCTAACATCTCAATTGCATGCTTCTTCAAACCGAAATACTGATTTCGATATCAGCTACTCTAAAGGCCACAGCCTCAAACATTTAACAGTGTTCGAGTGGTCAAACTGTATAGACTTTCAGACGAGATTTTTCAATATCTGGGAATAATTCAATGTTCGAGGTGGATTCAATCTTTTAAACAATTTGAAAGTTCCAATTGTGTTCAGGAAATGGAAGACCTTTCGAAGTTGATGTCCAGTCCGGGCTATTGAAAGCCTCGGTGGTGCCTGCTTTCAGTAAATGATGGTACTTAGTAGACCACTCACTATATTGGCCGAGAAAATACAGAGTTTACCATGTTTGTGCAAGGTTATCGGAACCTACAGGTGCTGCTTGCCCCTGGATGGAAAGCAACGTACATCACACAGCTAGGCAGACTACTAGGTATGTACTCTGTCTATTGGTTACACGCCATCTGGGCCAAATATATAGGGTACTTGTTACTTCACATGCTAGCTCGAGAATTCACAACATTAAACTTCAGGTCATTCCCCAGATCATCCTATATTGAATTTGAATCTCCACTCTCTCACGCTTTTGCTTCATTTCAACACAATGCCTCAGAACTCTGAAAATGCTTCTTAGGGGATGCCTTCCCCATACGGCAATCCCGTAGCCATCAAACACCAACAAAAAGCCAACCCTGATTTGCCTGACCACCGCTACCAAGTTTTTCAGAAATCTCTGCTTGAGCATGAATACCATCACAAGGAGGCATTCGTGTCTGCTAGTCTCACACGCCTTCATCATGGAATCTACGATGCGGAGAAACGATTGAGTCTCTACGGAGCTCCGCCACACAATGTTACCGTTGTAGCTATTACGTTTGTTTTTCATCCCATGCACTCGATTGAGTATAGATTTAAAAGAGCACAGATTTGCATCCAAGCTTTTAAGAATATCGGGGAGAAGACTACAAATCAACCGCTGAGTATTATCAAATTTGCTCCACATATTGCTTTTGGCCGATATTCGACGGAGAACTTGCATTGGACTTCTTCCTTGGGTTAGTAGTGAAACTATACTTTGATGACATCAGGACCACATGAATTTGGTCGAGCAGTGAGAGATGCTCATGCTTAAATCGCAGTTTGCAGTAGTGCAGATTGCAGTTCAGATTCGAAACGCCACGAACCTCTTTAGACAGGCTCGGTGATAAACTGAATAATGAATAAGCCGGTATAGTTTAGTTGCAGCCTAAACTATCGAGATATCTGGATTTGGCCATCCAAGAACCGTTTCTAACCTGCGTTCAGGTGCAACACTAGGGGTCTCTACGCCAGCGACTGCAACGGTCACACCATCCACTGAATACGATAGATCAAAAGTCATCGGTAACATGTTAAAGATACAGGGCTCAACTCGATCTGCTGAAGGAATGCAGAGCAGCAAACTTGTTTGGTCGCTTGAAGAGAACGAACAGCAGTGCACTGGGCTCCCTCGAGAATTCACCTTCGTCTTCTTGGTTGAACAGCCAGTAGCTAAAGCACCGTTCTCCTTGCAGATTGAAATTAAGCCTGTCTTCTCAAATAGTCTCAAAGCTACAAGCTTTGGCACCGAGATCACGAACAAGTCTGGCACGCTGTCAGATGAAGTTGGACAAATGTAGGTTGCTTCTTATTAAAGGATAGTAACGAAAAATTTCAAGGGTGAAGGCGTCTCTCCATGCAATTGTTGACCTTCGGGGCAGGTTTTCCAGTAGTCCATATGCATTCAATTTTGCTACCATGCTTGGGCAATTCGAAGATTTAGTGGAGCTGCCAGGAAATGCCTCGAGCGTTCACGTAAGACTCTTTTGCAATAGAGAGATTATAATGTTAACATGCTTGCAGGATTACATTGGTACTACTTCAAGTGTCCCCGATGCTGTTCCACTATCTTCATCGTAACTAAGGTCTTCCCTTTTTAAAGGCACTATTGGACTTTTTGCAGTAATGAACATTCTACGTTGCAGCTATTACATATCTTCTTCGCCTGTGTTCCTGACCTATTATCATATTTGACCTGATGTCAATCACTCTCTGCAACTGCGTGCCAATTGGCCTCTTCCTTCCTTCTGTATATACTTCGACAGTTCATTTAAATAAAACATTGTCAGGATACATTCGCTGTACTGTAGTCAACCCAACGTATTGCTCGCAATATTGCGGTGGGACCAAAATTTCAGGCGTAGAATTTCGCTTTGGCGTATGGCCCCCTTTATTACATGCTTTTAGGGCTGCAGTTACTGCTTCTTTTAAAATATCTTTTCGATAAGCACCCTCTAAAGAACCCCATACTTCATTCCATGTAATGGGCGATTTTCCTGCGCCGCAAAGGTCTGTAGGATGTTCTCGCAGATTGTGCCATATGTCAGAGATATCTCGATGTGAGAGAGGCTTTTTGAAGGCTTTCATCATGGCGTCTCTGTACTCCTCCAGAGATTTATCCATATCCATATGTCCATATGATCTAAATGATCTAAATCTTAAAGGTGCGGTGTTAGATACCAATGCATTGAAGCCATTAGAAGCAGAAGTAGGCTTGAAAGCGAAACCATAACGTGGGCCTTGAATGTAGACCAGATCTCCCACGTTCCACTTCCAAGTAGAAGATCGTATGTAATTGCATTGCGTCCAGGTCATAAAATCAACAGAATCGAAAGTAATCCGGATGCGTTGCTTTGGTGACTTCCGGGAGTCAGATTCATGGAGCAAACTCCATAGTTTCTTGGCTCCTAGAACCTGATTATAAGCCAAGACAAACGCAAGTACGATGGCAAGGGAGCAATCTAATATCAGCGTTTCAGACTCCGATGGTAAAATACTCTTAAAAGCGGTAACAAGGTCGTCTGAAGCTGTATCCTTCGAGATATACCCACTCTCGATCCCATACGATTCAACGAGCCGGCATCCATTCTTCTCCACTTGCTTTTTGTATGTGTTTGGATCAAATTCTCTCCCATTTATGGAAAAGTAATCCATCAGATAAATAATTTTAGGTTGCTTGGAAAGCCAAATCAGTTGATTAACAGTAGCCCTTCCTAGTTCGTCCCTGTTGCTTTGGCTCAGCTCCAAGACCCTGGGAAGCTTCACAGTAGAGCTTTGTTCCTCAAGCTGGAAAGTATAATGATTATCTTTGAGCCCTAAACCTTCGACTTCTTTGATCACAAAACACTCAAGCTCCGAGCCCCGAGGCAATATCTTTCGACGTACCTCTGATGTTATAGTTTTATCACAATGTAAATCAAAAGTTCTTGGTTGTTTTGGAACGAAACTTAAGGCAGCAGGTTTACAGTGTCGGCTATTGTATTCGAGCATCGAACAATAGAGTCGATTTACTACAACCTGCCCTAGCGTACCGTATATTTCGAGGACGTTAGGGGGAGTTCTTGTCCTTCCTACCGTTACTACACCGGTATTACTACCTAGCAGGACGACCGCTTGACTGGCTATTGGCTCTGAGGGAGGTGCCAATCGCTTAGAAGCTGACCCCTTGCGAGTTGGGAGATTTACCTTTTCCTTGCCACCGCGAGGACTTTCGGTTCTTTTTCTAGTTATAGGTACATTTTTGTCTTCTGTGCTCTTCGGTTTATTCCGATTGCCAGAGGTATCACTCGTCTGTTGTCTTCCGCTACGAATGTTGTTTGAAGACATTTTCGAAATGGTTTATAGGAATGAATGTAGGTCGAGTGCAAGTTTTATGACTGTTCTGGAGGTAAAGTACAAGTGCGGCAACTTTCTACGATAGCAACGGGGACTTGGAAGTTTAAATTCTTTTCTTAAATCGAGCCCAATCGAAAAATTTACGTTACGATCACCTCAAGACTAGCCCTAAGCGCCTACAACAAAAAATTAACAGGTCCTGTCCGGTATGAATATGGTCAAATGACAAAAAAGAACGGAGCATCAACTTTTACAACAAGTTATTAATCACATGTAGTGATTGGATAACAATATCACTTCATGTACTCAAATTGATCAGGGTTATTATATAGGACTCCGAGTATAGTACTTCATATGGATTTTCTAACTCAATTTTTTTTTGGAATCTTAAATTAATCAATTAAGTTTTTTTAATGATAATTTGAAAGATTGAAGTGATTGAAGTGATTGAAGTGATTGAAGTGATTGAAGTGATTGAAGTGATTGAAGTGATTGAAGTGA
>PQXJ01000417.1:0-33222 GCA_004786225.1 Botryotinia narcissicola | reverse complement strand
AATACAAATTCTTCTTATCCAATTCTTATTTTTATTATTTTGTGAATTATAAAGCAAAGTAGTGCAAATTCCTTAGGTTTTTTGATTTGATAGTTAAAATACTAATAATAATATCGATTAGCGAGAATAACCTTATTTTGCTTTTATTATTTCTATTTTGTTTTTCGAAAAAGGGTTCTGATTGTTAAACTTATTCCACTTATAATAAGAAGCAATAAATTATCGTTTTTAATATAATTACTACAGATACCCAGATCAGCGAGCTGATTAGTCTTTTCGTTTTTAAGGATTCTAATATATCCAAGCGATTATTGGATTGCTACTTATTTATTCCTTATAATCTCATGGTAACACAGAAACGCTTATTAGAATAAATCGAAAGCATTATTTCTAATATACCAAATGATTGAAGTACTGTCGATATACATAATAATCTGCCCAGCCGGCTTCAATCGGATAATGCGCTCCAACCCTTTCAGAGTATCTATTGCCTCAATATCAAAGATATACGAAAGCGGATTGATCGCCCTATGGCCAAATGCTACTAGTGATTATTCCCAATAGATCGCGTAGCCATAACCAACTATCTTTCGCTCTCAGTAATACTGTTCAATACTATCCAAGAAAATTGTGATATAACTATTAGGCAGATAGTTCTATTATTATATGAACTCAAGTATAATAACTTCTTTCTTTATATCTCCTATGGGGTTGGTACAGCTTTCTACGGAGAAGTGCAGTAGGAAAAATATTAGTCTTAATGCTTTCAGAATTAATCCGATTAGTCTACAAAAATTAATATTATTTATCCTATATTGAAATACCCATATTAGATAAATTACTAATAAATAATTTTTGTTTACCTTATAAAATCGGAGTGTAAACCTTATCCGTACTTGTTTAAGTGCTAATTCGCCAAACGGTAATCCAATGTCTCTCAGGATTACAATAATCGGGATTGTATGTTAGGTAAATAGAATCCCTTTTGCTATTAGAATGATTGCTTAATTGATTTTAGTGATATAATTATTCAATCTTATACTTACCATTGTACTATAAGCGACTCCCTTTGTTCAACTTAACTTTATTCAGCTAATATATTATGCCTTGGATTTATATAGAGTAAAGAATAGAACGCAAATGATTACTGTTTTGTATAGTGTTATAGCTAATGGACTATGGCATGTTTATATGAGCCTTTTGATATATCTTGTAACCTTGTGGGCTTTCGCTTCTTATTCAGCTATATATCTTTTGAAAAAAAGCTTTTAATCAAATCAGACTTTTAGTTAGTGTAGGGTAGATTGAATAGCTTTATTGTTTATCTTATTAATAGAATGAATTGTTATTTTATTATTAACTTTTAGATATGGGGTATATACTTCTCTCCTCCAAAAGAGATATATTATCTCTAGCTTTTTTGGTGTAAATATTATGTAATTTTATTTGTTTTATTAAAAGATTTGGTAAAGATTACATTTGAGAAAACTAATATTCTTATAAATATTCTTAGATACACAATAGATACAAATATTATTAGTATATTTGAAGTATAGCTTAGTATTCTGATTCAAGAGCTTAGTAAGGTATAGAACATATAATACGGGTAAGAACAGGGAGCCCTGTGGAATACTACATTTAACATAACTATATTCTATAATTACATTTTCCAGCCAAACTCTTATTAAGCAATTATTTAAAAAGATTTGGATTAGTTGCAGGAGAGAGTATAGCTACCCTTACTGCCATATACATTCCAGTAGTTTATTTAGTAGGAGTATGTTGAATACATCTTGAATATTCAATGTAATCATTGTGACTTTTTGCTTGTAGGCGAAGGTCTCTTCGATGTTATATATAAATAAAGTGATTAGGTTCATTACTGCTTGCTTGAAGAGTACTTCTTTATATTAAAAATTGAGTATATTTATTGTTATCATAATTCATAAAATGTGTTAGGCAATTATATATTTCAAACCCTTCGAGATATATAAGAATAAAGCTATTGGTCGCTAGGATTGTATTAATAATTTATCTTTTTTTTTAATTTTAGAGATTATTATTATCTTTGCCCGTTTTTATTTATTTAGGAAATAATTTAGTTGTAGATATTAATTAAAGATTTTAATAATTACCAATCCAATGGAATCCTAATAAACCTTTAGAAAATAAACTATAATCTAATTAGACTTTAGTAAAATACTCAAAACTTCTATAACATTTTTTTTTATTTCTTTAAGGAACACTTTCGTATTCCATAAGAGTTTATTGAATATATAACCTAATCAGAATAGATCTGTTATAAGATTGTTATTATTATTAAAGCATTTGAGAACCTCCTTTTATAAGATTTAAACTTTTTCTATAATATCTTTAATCACTACACCATCAACAACCAGGGGTGATACTTTAAGGTTAGTAGTAAGCTTGTACTAGCCAATTATTTTATATAAATCCTTATTACAGTTTATCCCATCAATAATCTTATATTAATATTAATACTTCACTTTTCTAATTATAATTATCAATTCCTACTACTAATATTTTATCTAATTGCTGTTATCAGCTTTAACTGCTTTATAATTCTAATATACTATTCTATATTTGCTTATTCATTAGGGAATAAAACAATTAAAAACATCTTTTTCCCTTTCTATTAAACAAATTATTAATTCAAATAAAAAGTTTAATATTTCTATTAATTTGTTAAGTTATTCAATAAATATATTTATTAAACTTGGGAGATGAAAGACCTTATTCTTTACAATCCCCTGAAAAACTGGTAGATCCTTTTCGCTAATCACTCGGCCGAAGGGCTTGGCGATGGTTAGAGTAGGGTTCAGGATTGTAGTTACCTGTATTTCGTGATTGGAGTTGTTGTTTAAATCAATGTCGATAATAGTACTAATAAATAATATATTAGAAAAGATTAGGTCAATTGTATAGTCGGCTTTATAAATTGGGACCCCTGGGGTCCCAATATAATTCATTCCGTTTGAAAGGAATCATTCTGTAAGAAAAGCTCCTTGATCAACTGAAGCTACCCTAGGTTTGAATAGATTATACTTAGTATTGAAGTCGCCATCTATTACTATATAATCGGGGAATGCTATGGAGATTATTAAATCCACTATTTCCCTAATACCCGGTTATCGATATATATTAATAATTTATATACTATTTATCTCTATTCAGAAAAGATTCTGGTATGATTGAATACATTTTTATTAAATATATAACCACCTGCTTTTATGCACATATATTATCGTTCTTAATCTCTCCTTTTCTTTTTCAAGGTTATTTAAACTATCCCAGTTATTCATTAGTACAAAAAGATTATACCCCGAATGATTCTAAATTTGGGTTTCAAAGTATATAAAGGGTTTCTATATATATATAATCTCCAAATCTTATTTATATACCATCTATAATATTGTAATATACACTCCTATCTTCTTTTGTACATTTGCTCAGCCAATCTGTATAGATCAGGTTGTAACTATCTGGCAACTAATACCACAATATCGAGAAAGGTAGTTACTTATTCAGGTTGATATTGATATCTATACTAATATGTTGTAATAATGTGATGTTAAAAAGTATTTTTTTATTTAAACTACTTTTGTTTGAGTACTTCCTTTTAGGGTAATAAAAGCTCTCAGGTGAGCTATTAGTTGAAAAAATAGATTAAGGGGTATATTAAGAGTTATTTAGATTTTTATATATAATAATACATTCCTTGTGGATTAGGGGGAATATCTCTATTACAACACTCCGAGGGAATATTATAGTCAAGATAGATATCTTATTAGCTAATACTTCAGTAATCAAATAAGTTTTTCGACTATATTTTTTAATCTCATAAACCTTGGATTTCGTAAGGCACACAACTTTCCCATTAACTTAATGTAATATTACAAAGCAACTGTTATGCCCGGCCTAGAATGATTCTATGCAGTTTATATATTCAGTTTTAGTCTTACATTTTAGTTCAAACGGGTCGTTGTGGTTTGTTCATAAGACACCACAATTATTACATCTTGAAATACTTTTGTATATTATTAGATTACAAAAATCCTAGCACTCTGGATTATAATGAGTAATATACTTCTTTAGCTTAATATATCAAGTTTGTTTGAAGTTATTGAAGAGTTTAAAGGGAAAGATTCCTTTCAGCAGATTAACAATTTATATCTACTTATAAAAATCAATTATCCAAATAATTATTCAATAATTGATCAAAGGAGTGCCCATTTGTATTAATACTTTTTCGGCTATTATCTCCTTAATAACAAGTATTCTATCTCTATTTAGATTATAGAGGAATATTGGAATCCCCTTTAGTATATAGTAATATTAGATTATAAATTACTCCAGATTATTATAATATAAAATCTTTTTAATCTTTTCTGTGTTTTCAACTTCAAGAAGTTTATTGTATATCGTATTATTAGCAGTGTATACCGTTTATCCAATGGCTATAAGAATAATAGTTGCAATATCAATATCTTTCAAATTAGGAATAGCCTTATCAATCGCCTTTTTTAATATATAGGTGCTCAAATGGCTTACTGTTAGTGCAGCCATTCCGACTGTTAATATACAAGTATCCTTTCTGGTTTTCCGGGGTTTGACCAATCTCCACTTATAGGCCTGCCCTTACGTGTATACGGTCGCGTTCATAGACGCGCTCGAGTTTTTCGGGGTCTTTGCGATATCTGTATAGATGCGGTTTGGGCTATTGCTATTCTTATTTTTAGCTATAGATTATATTGTATTTTGTAATAGCTTTGTTTTAATATTGCTTATTACTATATTATATATCTTTTTATTAAGAATTGCTTTTTTTGATATACTATTAGTTTCAAATTAATAAAATATTGCTTTGAATATTTCATAAACCTTACATTTGAATTACATTTGTTTGTTAAGAGTATTAAACTAAATTATAATAGAGAATCTTCTAATTGTCCATGGGCTTGCTGTAGTGGCTCTTGCAGTTTCTATGTTATAAGCACTTGTATTATTGTAATTGAATAATAAGGATGAAAGTAATGATCGATTACAAATGAATTAGGGATCAATTGCAATCAATGCTCTTGTGGGAGTAGTCGCTATAGTATTCACATTGTTAATAATAACTATAGATTATATTTGATACTAGAGCTTATATAATCGGGAGGTGCGGCTTAGTATGTTCTAAGCTCGCAGATGTGTCGTTTTTGTTGTGTGTGTTTGTAATAAGATAAAGCTTGCAAATTATTACAAATAATAATTTTTAATATCTTAATTATATCTTTTAATTCAATAATCTTTAATTAAGCATTAATAGCTTAAATTTGGGCAATAATAGCTTGGGCTTATAATAAGCCCGCAATCAATTCGATTGATTCAAACACAGTTTAAGCAATAGTGAAATATACAGTATTTGGATTATTAAATAAATCTGTGAAGGGAGAGATATTAGTTTCGATGGAGTTGAGAATGTGATTCAAGAAAAGGAACTATAGAGATAGGCTAGATACAGATACTTCTAATATAAATATTTGTTCACTTATCTTTTGGATACTCTTGTGATTGCAGAGTGATCTTTGATAATTATAATATTGATATACACAGTGGATTAATAATAAGTATAATCAGAGTAAGTATAATCAGCACAATCGGAATACAACTTTAGTAGCTATAATATTAATATATATAATGGGTTAGCAATTGGTATAATTAATGTGATTAGGGTATAATTTTGATAACTATAATATTAATATATACAATAGGTTAGTAATTAATATAATCAATACAATTGGGATTCGATTTTAATAATGACTTCGATTTAAAATAAAGTTATAATAACTTCTGAATAAATGATACAAACTGTCAGGGTACAGATAAAGACTTATATTGTACTATAAGGGTAGAAAGCTATGGAAGAGTGAAGCTTTACTTATAGGAAGTAGGGCGTGCTAGTATTCTGTGCCTGAGGCACGAAGGCAACTACAGATCATGTAGTTGGCGCCGTGACACCCTTCCCGCTATCCGCTATCCTCTTTCCCTATCCGTCTTTCCCGTGTCTGCAGAAAATCCCAAGTCAAGAGTGAGAATATTCTCCGCATTCCGGTACTCGCATCAGGAAATCATCTCCTGCAATCGTATGAATTTTTTTGACCTTGTCCATCAGAGATTCCGAAAGAAGAAAAATGAGTGTAATATATATAGCCCAACTTGTGGAACACCATACTCATACCACTCAATCACTAGTGGTTACCGGACTCTCGAAGATAGGAGAGATAGAAAAAGGTGAGTGAATAATCTCTATCGTATTTTCATTCCCAATCTTAGCCCCGCTGTGTATGTGAATACGCCCATCCCATTCCGTTCCCCTCTCCTCTTTCTCGACCCAAAAATTACCCCCCCCTCTTTATGATATAAGAAGACTCCATGTACAGTTCTAGACTGACAGCAAACCGCAAGCACCGTGGACTGTGATAGGAATACCAACATCCTGAACCAAAGAACCATACGATTCCATCCCAAGATCATCCTCAAAGCCGCCTCGAAAGTAAACAATTCCTTACCTTATATATCCTACCTTAGAATCTACACATCAAACCATCCACCGGTAGTAGTACATTATGAGTGATAACGAACATCCCATCTTCAAACCAACCAAAAAAAGAAGAAATTAATAGTAAAAAGCTTCGGCTTCAAAATAAACTATCGTCAAACTCCAAGCAAGTAAAACACCACACCACAGTCCATCGACTAACTCTTATTTCCTCGACTATCGGTTTAAATAATTATACTTTAGAGATCACAAAAATACCAAACCTTACACTATTTATATAAACGAATGAGAACAACCCCCTCCTCTGGTCTATCTAGTAATGAATCCATCATGACATCGTATCCACTCTAAAAAGAGATCAACAACGCATGGAGGAAGGTACATCAAATTCGCAGAATCAGGAATGCGCATGTAGAAATGGTATAACAAGTAGATCCTCTTCATACCTCTCTCTAACCCCGCCGGAGAAGCCTTCTCTTTATTACCTATGAAAAGAAAGAATTCTTAATTATTGAGATGCCAAACACGTTACATAGCTAGAAGCTATACGCATCGCAAGGTGTTCCGAACACTTTGTTCGCAAAAAAGGGATGCTTTTACTATAAATGACTGTACTGATTTTAATCTCCCGTCAATGCTTGAATTCAGCGTAGATTTTATATCAATCGAATATGCTGCCAGAATCATAAATGATGAAATGGCAATCACATCTCTATCGATGACAATGATATCAAAATGATACCAGGCAGACAATGATACCTCCCCAAAACCCCATACCCAAGAACTCAAAAACCAAACGTCTTGAATTTCAACAGCATGCCATCATCATCCACACCACACCAGGTGCATCTTTCCCACGTTATATAACAAGTATGGAGAACCTTTGAAGATCGAAACCCTACAACAGTTAGCAAGCTTTATATACTCGTACACACATAAAAACCACATACCAATTTGAATCATCTTCATAATCTACCTTCCTACCTACCAATCAGATCTCCAGCCCATCGCATGTTGAGTGAATATGGATACATTTAACCGCACCTCCTTCTCGTCGAGTCTCCTCGCCTTCGTCCCCCGCTCCTCCTCTCCAACCCAGTATAAAAACCCTCCCCCTCCTCCCCAAAACAATCCTCCTCATCACATTGCAACCAAAGTCAAAAGAATGAGTCATGGAGCGGAAGCCTCCAGAGCGCTTCAACTAACTTCCATACTTTGATAGCTTTGGTATACATAGGTTGATATAGAGAGAGATAGATGGATGAATAGATAAATAGCCAAACAAATCAGACGACTTGATTTATGATAAGTTAGGTATCTTATTACCAGAGACAACAACAACAAGAACAACAAGAACAATAATTCCAACAAAAAAAACAAGCAACGAGAATAAAAGACGACAACCAAGACCAAAACCAAGACCATCAACAAAAACAACAATAGGTACCTACCCCAACCAATTCTTCACCCCTAGCATTCATCTCAAACCAATCTCTCATTCTCACTCTCCATCATAATCCACCTTTTGGGGATACTCACAGAGGACTCTTTCCCTTGCATTTTCTAAGAGCGCAAGATCTAAACACTATCTACAGAATGATCCCCCGACAAATGCAATGCTTTTTATGCCACCTATTCGCTTTCCTCTCCCTTTCATACTCCCACTCCTCCCCTTCCCGTTCATACTCCCGTTCCCACCCCCCCTCACAACCTCCCACCCCCAAGCCCCAAACCCCAACCCTCCAGAATACCCACAACACCCTACCATCTAACCATCTTTTCCACTCTCCCAAATCGTATTCCATCTTATAAACTCATTGCTTTACTTACTCAAAATTCAACAGTATTCATTTATCCATTCCAACCACTCATGTACCAAAACACACACACACACACAAAAGTAAAATCACAATCACCCTCGTATTCGGAATCTAGAAAAATGAATTTTCACATCTACTTCACGCCTATCACTCACTCACGCAGTCACTCATTCATCAAAAAATTCCATCTCAGAAATCATCTTATAAGATTTCATTTTAAAGTCATCCATTCATTCTCATTTTCATATATATCCATCCATCCATGCACGCACGCAAGCGTGTATGCAAAGTATCCATCCGTCATCATTCTCGCCAGCGAGCTCTTAACAAGCTCCCCAAAATGTGGAGAAGAGACTGGTCTATCTAGACTAATAAACGTCCATGTAAAAATAGACTACGAACTGAGGGAAGAATATCCTGCCCCCCCTTCCCACACCAACCCTACCAAAGTGAAGAAGTATAGAAGAAAAAAAAGTGAAGAGAGAAGAAGTATTTCCACCACCTATTTCTCCAAATTTACACCAAACACATCAATCATATATCTCAACAACATTATTCCACACAAATTCCCAGCCAATATCTCTCCCCAAGAATTATTATTCCAATTCAATATGACTCCATATCAAATTCATTTTTCTCAAATATTCAACCAGATCGTAGTGTCCCAGCCAATTGCGCAATTATTCAATAATTGGATCTTCACCAAGGACCCCTGCCGATGCAACACCATCCTCTTTCTTTTGAGCTCCTGCGCTACCAAAAGCCCAACCCATCCAACTAGCTCTCTTAGCTTTCGTTTTTTCCTCTTCTTCTTTATCCTGAACCAATTGCAGTGGCTTTGGTTTATTACCCGCAAATTTTCTCGCCTCTTTGCGTGGAGGGCTATTGGTACTGGGCGGTGTACTGACCTCACCGCTATCTCCGCTTATACTGCTAGTTTCGCTCTTGAGACCCGGGAAATTACCCGCTGTGGGTACTTGACCTAAGGAAGGATGGCGAGAAGTGGGTTTACCGGCCATGGGACCATTCCCGAAAAAGGTTTGCGAGTGTCGAGGAGTTTGGGGTCCATGGAGGGGTGGTGAGGTTTGGCCGCCTCTATACATTTGATTAACAATTGATGCTCCACCGCCGGTATATTGTTCTGATTTAGGACGGACTCCTTGTCGAACACTCGATGAACGGCCAACTCCGAATGGTATACTAGGTGCTGTTTCAGGATCTTGATTGAGAGTTCCATGGCTCATTGGCATAACAGATTGAGGTCTTGGTTTGCGACTTCCCATAGCTACAGTCTTCGCACGTTGAAGAATAGATGCGCCACTAGCCTGTTCTTTCGGCGGAGGTGGTGGAAGATCTTTATCCTTATTAACAGGACCCTTAGCATCTCCAGATTTGAAATCCGAATCAAGAATTGCTTCGAAATCTTGATGTTGTAGTAGTCGTTCAATGATTTTATTGATGTATAATGTTAAAGCTTTATTCTGATCCTTGGCAGATTTCAATTCGGCTTCAAGGCGACGGTGTTGATCATTTTCGCCTTCGTTGTCGTTGAGTTCAGAAAGTTCATCTGCGAGAGAAGCTCCTGGTGATCGTCCCTCCAAAGCATTCAGCGCATCGGCGTTGGAAGATGAACCCATGTATTCAAAATGATCCTTTGAGAAGTCGCCGTTCAACGTCTTTTCTTGTAAAAGTAATTGGAAACTCTCATTATCTTCCATCAATCTTGCATTTGTCATACGTGCTTCCAAAAGTAATTTTTCGACCTCTTGCATTCTTCCACCTCCCATATTCTCGGATTCTACCAACTTGATTTGAGCTTCTGCCAATTCTAACCGCAAGGATTCAATGAGTCTGTCTTTTTGAAGAAGTAATTTGGAATTATTGCGAGAATCGCTGCGATTTAAACCGGATGGAGGAGCAAATTGGCCATTTTCGACATTTGGGGAGGAATTATTTGCTTCATAATGTTAGCATGATGGATTGTCCAATAAAATGGCTGGCAACTTACAACGTCTAGACAATCGTGATTCTTCATCTGACGATGATCTTTGCGATAGAGAATCCTTTAATCGCTGAATGATTGTCTGCATTTCCTCCTCTCGATTTGCCATTTCTTCCCTCTCCTTTGTCATGGAACTTCTCTCGGCTTCATAGATTGATTCCATCTCCCTCTTCTGTCGAAGAGCATCTCTCTTTTCATTTTGTAAAGTCTCTAATTTCTCTTCATTCTCATGTAGACGATCCTCCAACTTTCCTTGATCCTGTAGGGCTTCATCTAATCTTGACTGGAGAACTTGAGCTTGCTTTTGGAATTGCTCTGATATCGTTTCTGTTTTACGAAGTCTCTCCTTCAAATCATCCAAAAGAGCAATATTCTCAGCCCTTGCGTCATCGTCCGCAACAGATGGTACACTGTTTGAACTCAGATTGGATGCACCAGCGCCCGGTCGTTGCATGGCAGCTCGTGCGGATAATGGGGTGCCACTGCGTATTGAACGACTTCGTACGTGTGTTCCGTTTGTAGTGGTAGGTGAAGAATCTTTTGTGGGTGAACGTGTTGCAGTTCTACTTGGGATACCGGTACTTGAAGTATCTGATGACGTTCTGCGACCAGCTCCTAAAGATACTGGGGGTTTCTTGGTAGCTGTTGACATTGTGATTGTGGTGTATCCTGAATGAGGGTATTAAGCAAATAGCGAAACAGTGATTTCGTAATAAATAATTGATTTGAAACGTATGCTCGTTAAAGGGTAATGGAGAGAATGTAGTAAGATAGCAGTGAAATATTCAATAATCTTAAGGATTAAGGGTTATTTGTTGTGTTGCATGAATGTTAAGTGTTTGAATGAATTTGTATCGTTACTGATCGAGCTATTCTTGGAGATTCTGTAGGACTAGGTTGTGGTTGTTGTGGTTGTATGGTTATGGATGGTTGTATGGTTGTATGGTTGTATGGTTGTTGGGTCAGATTCAAGGGTGGCTCCGTTTCTCAGTTCCTCCGTTTGATTTATATGCCGCGTCCGTTCAATCTGTGAATATGGAGGCTTTGCATGAAGACTTGTGTGGAGGCTTTGTTTATTGCTATCGTAGCCGTTCGTAAAGATGCGCGAATGAAACGACAGTATATGAGGTAAAATTTAAGATTTGCGATCAAGTAGATGTTTGACTTGTGATTCAGGTGAATTTACATACAGGAAGAATGCGGTAAGGTATGGCAAGGTAAGGTAAGATGCGGTGCGATAAGATTTCGTTATGTATCGTGTTCAACATATACCGCATGTGGTAACCGCCCTAATGTACATGTGTGAACGGTTGATGCGCTTGAGAACAAAAAATACTGGGTAACGGGAGGGGATCGTTGGACAGAAAGGAACGACGTGCACCATGGGCTTGCATTGATTTTCTGATCAGGAGATACAAATGAAGGAAGGGAAGGGTACGATGTAGGCTCGTCGGTCGCTCAGCTGGAGGTGAAGGTGGGTGAAGGGTGTGATGGAGTGAAGGGTATATTGAAGTAAGTATGAATGTTTGTATGCTTGTATGCTTGTATAGTAGTGAAGGATGATATGATTTCAAGGATGATGGATTTTGTAACAAAGTCCCTACCTAGCGAAGGGAGGGAAGTAGTTGTTCTTTTCTATACGTGTCCAAACCCCTGGTTATCGAGGAAGGATGATTTTGAGGTTGTGATGATTATAATTATTGTCATTAATATTACTATTACTATTACTATTCTTATTATCATTTGCATTGTATAATTATTTATTGTTCATTGTTTACTCGCATTGTTTGCTGTTTTCATAGTACAAGTCAATGATCCCGATACCTACCTAGGTAGTTCCTCGCCTTAACTCCTATATCTGATTTAATCTATAAAAGTCTGGCTTCGATATTCATTACGGTACCTGGATACGGTCTGGATACGGTCTGGATTTCTTCATGACTAGCAAATCACTGGCTGTTCTCAAATTTCCATCTCTTCTTATCCATACAAACCCGCACAATGGACCATGCGTTTTCATCGCTGCATGATCTTAAATCTCCGCTCTTTCACCGTTTTCACATTCATAAGGAAATGATGCCTAGTACTAGTATTGATTCAGTTGCCAGGAACTTCTCTCCAACAAACGCTCTCACATGCAGAGTATACGTAGAGAGTGCACTTGAATGATTACATGTAAATTTTCATGAAAATTTCATTGTTGATATGGATGGTGATAGTGATGTAGCATCGTTGATCAAGGGTTATCCTCATTTGTGAATGACCTGGCTCGAGCCCGGGTAGACGTTGTTGACGACGTTAATGTTGTTGATGTTGACATGAACTCGAATATGGGGAATCTGAAAATCTGGGATTATGACTTCTCGCTGTCCAGTATGTATGTGAGTAAACCATATCTACGAAACAATGCAGGGCCATCTCTATATTTGACGTCTCCATAGCTACAAAAGTCCAGACGACAAGAACGTTCTCCTGTATCATGTAAATGGATACCTACTCTACCTAGGTACTCTACTCTCTTAAAGTCAGGTGATCAATCCGCTCATCAAGGTCACGCTTTGTTTCCCGCCTATCTAGTCCATTTCTAACCTAGCGCAAGTACCCTTAGCGTCCCACATTTTGAAAATATTCAGAACTTTTCGAACTTTTCGAAATTTCCTCTACAACCCCAACGACAACACCAAACTTTCAAATCCAATACAGCCGGAGCGCATTATCCAATTTCAAAACCGCAGAGATGGCACCAACAACTAAGAAGGCTAAGAAGACCGCCGACTCCATCAACAGTCGTTTGGCTCTTGTTATGAAGTCCGGAAAGGGTATGCAAAAAACGGATTCCAATTAAAATACAACTCTGCAGAACACTAATTATTATCTTTTACAGTCACTCTCGGATACAAGTCTACTCTCAAGCAACTCCGATCTGGAAAGGCCAAGCTCGTCATCATTGCCGGAAACACCCCTCCTCTCCGCAAGTCTGAGCTCGAGTACTACTCCATGTTGTCCAAGACTCAAGTTCACCACTTCTCCGGTAACAACGTACGTACATATACATTCATTTGTCAAAATATCCGTCTATCGATCAGACCTGAGATCAGGTCTGGGAGGACATTACCCAGCGATAAAGTCTCTTTAGACTTTGGAGGGTATTCAGTTGCTTACTATTTTATTTCATATAGATTGAGCTCGGTACTGCTTGCGGTAAGCTCTTCAGATGTTCCACCATGGCTGTTTTGGATGCTGGTGATTCCGATATTCTCTCCAGCCAAGCTGCATAGATTAGGAATATCAATCATTAGTATTGGTTGTTGAGGTGGAAGAAATTCTAGATGAAGGAACAAGATCAGTCATGATTGATTAATCTTTGACATGTATCAGTATGCACATCCTGCACAGCTTTATAGCATCACAAAATGATATACCTTGATTCTAGGAAATTGGTTCTACTCTTTATCTATTGAATGATGGTCCTATATTGTCTATGTTGATATGCGTGTAACCCGATTTATGTTTACAGTGACTCACACCGGCTCATCGATTCTGAAGGATTTAATCCCGAATTCCGGACTTGTTAGGAAGCCGGATACCGTATATTAGAAATCTTGATGCTGACAATTAATGGTAATATTTATAATATATAAAGCCCAAGTAATTCTATTGTGAGACATGATGATACCTTCTATTTCCATTTGCAATCGACTTGATTTCAAATAGAAAATTGCCACTATTCCCATCTCCGGAACTCCAGCTACCTCATCTGGCAAATTATCAAGTTTGCCCTAAAGAAATTCTCGCTTATATTTCCACAAACGCGCTAGCGCAATTTTGCTGAGCAATCAATCCAACTTTGAAAGTTCCCTTTTGAATCCCCCGATCCCCTTGAACAAACCCATCGACACCAACACCAAAGACCCTCTAGAAATCATTCAAGATGGCCCGTCGCCCAGCGAGATGTTACAGATACTGTAAGAACAAGGTGTGTAAATCTCATTTTCCGCCACAAATTATCATCGAGTGTGCGAGGTGGATTTGAAGGATTTCCGACTATTCGATCGACCGCCTTTTCGCAACAGCGATCACAAATGTATCGGAATGGCGCCAAATTTACGATCGCAGAATCACAATAAATAGAAGGAGTCAATACTGATCAAATTTTGATTTTCTAGCCTTACCCAAAGTCCCGTTTCAACCGTGGTGTTCCCGACCCAAAGATTCGTATCTTCGATCTCGGTCGTAAGAAGGCAAATGTCGACGAGTTCCCTCTCTGCATTCACTTGGTCTCCAACGAGTATGAACAATTGAGTTCCGAGGCTTTGGAAGCCGCCCGTATTTGCGCCAACAAGTGAGTTCAACCCGAATCAATGACGTCGAGCGAAGGAATTTGGTCAAAGTGGAGATGGAATAAAGATGAAGGATATTGGGAAGATCAAGTGGAGTTGTCGAGATGGATACTAACAGTATATTCAACAGGTACATGGTCAAGTCCGCAGGAAAGGAAGCTTTCCATCTCCGTGTCCGTGCTCACCCATACCACGTCGTCCGTATCAACAAGATGTTGTCTTGTGCTGGTGCCGATAGATTGCAAACTGGTATGCGTGGTGCTTGGGGTAAGCCAAACGGAACTGTCGCCCGTGTTAACATTGGTCAAATCATTTTGTCCATCAGAACTCGTGACTCTTGTAAGTTTACGTTCAAGATCTTTCACATTTACAATCATCTGACAACTTTTTAGTCCGCCCCAACGCTCTCGAGGCCCTCCGCAGATCCCAATACAAGTTCCCAGGTCGCCAAAAGATCATTGTTTCCAAGAACTGGGGTTTCACTCCTCTCCGTCGTGAGGAATATATGGAGAAGAAGCAAAGTGGAAAGGTTTTGGTCGATGGTGCATATGTTCAATTCTTGTCCAACCACGGCAAGTTGGCCGATAACATCAGACGTTTCCCAGCTGCTTTCGAGACTGAGGCATAAATCGAGTTGTTGATATCAAAGGGAATTTCGGGGTATGATCAGAAAGGCGTACATTTGCAATGGCTGGATTAGCATGGTGTCACATAAAGTGGCAGACACAAATCCTAATCATTGTACCTAAGGAATTGATTCTACGACTTTCAAAAACTCATTATGTTATTTTCCATATCTGACTAGTTGGTGATGTGACTATTCTGTGATACTGACATGAAGATTATTTCTTTTTCGTGATATCTAACAATTAAGGGTCGTGTAAGGGACGACAATCAAGAGTTCGTGTCAGCTCACAACTCAGTAGCCAAGACGAGAGAGGTAATCTGAAGTGGTATCTCGGGCCGCTTGAAATGAAACCAAAAACTAACAATGCAATATGACAATCACGACAATCATGACAACATTACCAAGTCTTCTTGCCTCTTCTGAGTTTTATTAGATCAGCAAGTCGTGGCAATGGACTTGATTTTTCTGGATCTTTCCATCCAACAAAATCTTACGCCTTGAAGACTATTCCCTTCATAATCTAGCCTCTCATCTCAAACGTTCTCATACCGAATTGATTGGCTGGCATGACTGCGGCTGCACCATTGTGGTATACTATTTTGAGAGATTTTCTTTGCTTATCGCGGCTGGTTTGGTAGTTGATAGATGATGGCTGATGGCGGACGGATTAGGTTGATGATGCATATCCAACTGTGTTAAAAGGAAGCGAAAAGAGTTTAGAAGGGAGCGGGATGATAAGACACAAGGACGGTACGAGTACGGGAGATGGCGGGAGAATCTGACTGCGCAGGATAATGTGATTGATGAGTGATGATGATGGATGGATAGATGGATAGATGGATAGATGGCTGGATGGATGATGAAATATTCCGGTACCTTCCAAAAGTGCTCTTAGATACCTACCTACCTATGCATACCTAGGTACATACGATTAGGTTATCTAATTTCAATGAAACAGAGTTAAGGGAAAATTCAAAAATGAAGATATTAGACAATCAGTTCATTACTCGCCAGTATCAATCAGCTAAGCCAACTTTACTTTGACTCAACAATTTTTGATTATGCTATTATACTACTAGATAACATTTTCTTTCTTCTTTCCTCTCCCATTTACGAGTAGACAATCACAAATTCATTCTTCTTTCTTTTCAAATAAACCCATAATCCCATTATCCCATTAATTCCTTTTCCTTTCATCTGTCAGTCAGTGATCACCTCTACCACCTCTATCATCGCTTTGATCTGAGACATTGATATCCAAACCCCACCGAAGCCCACCTCTTCCGCCATTCCTTATCCAAAAACAAGTCTTATCCACCCGTCCACGTGTATGCGTGCTGTACTTATCCATTTAGTTCAGTCGCGCCAGTGGGTTTAACCGTTGATCTTGCACTAGCAGACACGACTCGTTTGTACGTATTGTCGAGTACGTACATTGATATTTATTGACTTACTGGTACCATATCTTGAGAAATGAAGTTTTTGATATTCTGTTTATTGGTCCTGGATTACTATTCTGTTTAAGTTTGATTCATCAAAGGACATGCCTGGTAGAGACGCGGGGGAGTACTAGAACTAGAACCTTATTATCCAAAGAGCCCTGTGGAATTTGCCTGTCGAGTCCCGAGAGAGATTCTAGATACATATACGTCAAAACCATACGTCAAGACTTGAGTCTATAAAGTCGCCTTATCCAACTAGAGTATCTAATCCACTAGACTCTTCGGTCATCGTACAACTCTATTCTCGTTCAAAATCATACCAGACTCGAACCCCTCTATTGACGAAGTCATACTACTAAATACGAAACATTCAAACGGTCTCACTAATTCCCTATTCTCACCTCGATATCATTGCAACCTACTGCGATTGTTTCAATTCTATTACGAAGATACGACGAACGAGATCACGAAAGAGACTTTAGACTAACATCTTATTGGTATTTATTTACATCTGTACAACATATCAAAGATGGCATTTAGACAACCTACACATCATGCCCCTCGAACATTTACACAACCGAATCAAGATACGAATTCGCAGACGCGAAGTCAACAAAATGCACAAGAGACAAATGGGCGTTTAGAAGCAAGTCAAGAATGGGTGTTATTTTCACCGGCTGCGCCAAGTTTTACAGAGGGTACCTATACAGCTAGTACAGGGAGAACGAGGGGAACGCGCACAGCTGGTCATTCAAGAATTAGTGATTTTGGAAGTTTAGAAACTGCGGCGAGGAGTTATGGAATTTATGATGATCATGACGTAGATGAGGATGTGGATGCGCAAACAGAGGATGATAATGAGGATGCTGAATTGGATTCCTTGGATAGTCATTTACATGAGTTTCGGACGGATCCAAGTATTTATGGCAATAGGGAAGATGAGGAGGGTCCTGTGTTACCGAAACACGATGGACTTGGAAGTTTTAGGGTCGATGGGATTGGCGAGGATGTTCAACAACATTTATATGCATTCGAGCAGTACAATCCGAGGAGAGTTAAGAGGAGGAGAGAAAGTTTGGAAATTGGAGAAATGGCTTTGGAGAGTGAGAAAGCGGCAGAAATGGAAAGGACAAGGAGGATTGAAATTTGGAGGCTGGAACAGAGTCGAGCGTTGGTAGATGAGATACAACGGGAGACTAGAAGGAGGAAACAGTCTATGTCTAGCGAAAAGAAGAGTACGGTTGTTGAAGATAAGGAACAAGAGGACTTGGCTACACTGAATAATGTCGAAGCAGAACCAGCCCCAACGATTACACGCGAAAATGATAGTTTATGGAACAGACTCACTCGAAGGGTTATACGAGATCTAATGGGTATCGATGATGATCTCCTTTCAATCATCTTTGGCGAATCTCTACCGATAGAAGAAGAACTATCAAAGGCATCAGGAAGAGCCATACCTATTCCCGCCACGGTCACACAACCTGATAAGGGCTCATGGGAATATAGACTCCTTGAACGAATAGCTCGCGAATTGGGGCTGTTGGTTAATCAACTCTCAGATCATCCTGGTGCTTTTACAACATATCTCCAATCTCAGCAGACACCCCTTCCCTATGCAGGTTTACCTGTCATCCCAGAATCAGCATCGAGCAGCAATTCAAATATGGCCACGGGTATTCCTCTACCGGATCTGGAACTAGACCAAGAACAAGAAGAACATCTTGTCTCAACTCTAAATACCGATCACGATCTAGAATTCCATCCTACAATTCCTCAACCGATATCGATCCTAAACCAAAGTAAAGCAGAAGAATTGGAGGATTCAACACCAAGACAATCATATAGTGCTCCTATCACAAGGGAAGAATGGGAAAGAGATTTGGATATTAAAATGGTCTTCCGTTACTTGAAAAGTAGATTTACTAGTCGGAGCGATAATGTACCGGCTCCAACTGCTTCGAGCTCTGGTTCAGTATTATCGAAAAGTACGAGAGAAAACTTGGCTGTGGAGAATACACCAGATTCATTAGCGAGAGTGGCGAGAGTGAGAGCTCACCATCCGCTCGTTAACCTTAAAGCGAATAATGGAGGAGTGAGAAAGAGAGGGGTTGTGGGAAGAAGAGGATCAAGTGAGAGTGGAGTAGGTCTAGGGTTAGGTGGATTGGGGAAAGGAATGGGATTGGGAAGTGGTGGGGTACCGATTGGTGGAACACTTAAGAGTTTGAGAATTGGAAGTGGAAGTTCGAGACATTATTGGGATATTGGAGGGAGTTTGGGAGGGAGCAGTACGAGGGGGAGTGTGGTTGTAGGAGGAGGAGGTGGTGCGGGAATGGGTGCTTGGGGGGAAGTTTGATGTGAAGGAGATGAGCTGGGATGAAGTCGCGATTTGATGTGATAGTTTGGATGGTGGTGGTGAGTTGAATGAGATGGATGGAATTTTATACACGAAGATATGAACGAGCAAGCATGCATGGATAAACGGAGCATTTTTGGGATTGGGTTTAACAAGCGTATCCTATTATATCATATCACATAAATATACATAGCGGGAATATTGGGTATCTGATTTTGGAAATTTGGAGGGGAGCATTTAATGGGATTGTTCTTATTGGGAGATTCGAGAGGGATTGGGATTGGGTCTAGATATTGAATTATCTATGCATATAAATATAAATATAAATACGGAAATGAATATTGTTATTTTGTTGAGTTGAATCTGAGAGACTATAAATGCATTGTTTGTGGTGATTATTTTTGATCATGATGGTGGAGGTTGTGAGTAAGTGAGTGAGTGAGTGAGGATGAGTGTAGGAGGGGGGGAGGGGGGTTAGTGATAGAGTGATAGAGAAGAGGGGAGGGAAGGTGGGGACAAAGTGATCGTGTGGAAAGGTAGAGAGGAGAGGAGACTCCGGAACTTGAGATTTCAGGGTTGGTTTGGGTTTGTATAGAGAGCTTGGGAGATTGAGTGAATGAAAATGAGATGGGAAAGGAGAAGGGGAAAGGGAGATAAGTGGGACTTTGTTTGATTTGTGGTGTATATAAGCAATGAGATGGGGGGTTTGCGGAAAAGACGGAAAAGAAATATATGTAAAGCTACCGCGGATGAGCGATACTGTACATGTGTGAGATTTGAAGTTCGGGGAAAGCGGGAGGGAAAGGAAAGGAAAAGAAAGTGGGAAGAGAAAGAATGAGGGCTTTGGTTATGAGTGCAGAGATAGGGAATAAGGGATAGATGTAGGTGATGACAATAACGTTTTTCGAGAATTGACGATAGGAACTAGATCAGATGAGTAAGAGAGGAGCAGCGAAAATAAGGAGGGAAGATAATGATGATAGACAGTGACAGTCAAAAATGTGAGAACAAAATGAGGTTGCGAGTAGGATAATTAAAACACTAGTCGGAGAAAAAGAGAGATCCTGTGAATTCAGTGTGATGGATCTCCTTTGCTTTGTTGTACAGTTAGCTTGATGTGAATCTGAGTATATTTCATATAAGAAGAAGTCTTTAAATAAGAGGAAATGTGAAAGATATACAAAATGAGGAAAAGGGTGGAAATCAAGGTCAATAAATTGAAGCTTTGATGGAATTATGGAAAGGAGAGGAATAAGCGGAGGTCTTGACTCTTGATTTGGAACTTCTAGTTATATAAACGATTGCTGGGCTGTGAGACTTGGGTATCATGAATACTTGCTTACAAAAGTGGAAGAACTCAGGGTGATTCTCAAGATTGGAAGAAAGATTTTGGAGATTGGGGGTGTGTAATTGGTTACTTTTTTGGTAGAGGGGAGATGGTAATATGGATTTGGGAGTGAGATTTTGCGGATCTGATACCTACTGATAATTGGGAATTGAATGATAGGGGCAATTGTGGACAATAATGATGAGTGATGAGAACTAATGACAGCGGGAATGATATGGTATGTCGGTAATGGCGTTGAGAGATGGTTTGAGGACTTGTAAGATCAGAGGAGATGCTTGGAAGGTTTGAGAAGAGATTTTAATCCAGCATCCGAATTGGCCAACCTCTTACCGACCTTTGATGGCAGGTGTGGTTCTTTGTATAGAGAGTGCCATGGATGGAGATTCGTTGGATTTTATAGTGTGGAAATGAGTGAAGTGGATATCTGATAAGTGAGGTGTCGGTAGAGTGAATATGAATTGGGTGCTTGATGACTCCAATGAGGGCTATTAAAGTGGAAAACGGTGGAAATGGGGTAGATCATATCATTGGTTTTAAGATAGTATGCCTGTTTAACACGAAAAATTACAGAAAAATCATGGTTTTTTAGGAGGGTAAAGTCTTGGGGTGTAAAGGTTTAAAGAGGGGAAGCGTAGCTAGGTCTGAAAGTTGAACACACTAGTAAGTAGATGAAGATTGAACCAATCGAATCAGGTCGGTAACTTGATAGCAATATTAGAATTGAGTTTAAGGTTAAAATTTTCTACTAGTTATACAATTTGTAAACTCTTCAAAATTATACCTTTTCAACTTGCTCCACCCCTCCACCATACTCTGCCTTACCCGATGGTTCTTCATCCAATTCACCACGTGGCACCTTGAGTGATAATGATACAACCTTGAGGGTTGAAGGTGCATCTCTGAACAAATTATTGAGAGTTTCTAAATTCTGATTCATCGTCTCCGGATAGAAGAAATACACCGAGATGGGAATAAGTGCCGAGATAATCGTGTACATGATATAGTAGCGATATCCGATGGTATCGATGGCGACCGGTGTTACCATAACCACAACGAAGTTCCATAACCAATGATTGGCAGTTGAGACTGAATTCATTGCCACGCGAAGTCGGACTGGAGCAATCTCGCTGCAATATAGGAAATTGGCACCCAGGAACCCGATCGGATAGAAGAAGTTGAATAGGAAAATGAAGAATGCAGAAGCAATAGCGGCACTCTTGTTTGAGGAGGGGAAACTAGTGCTGACAGCCAAGGAGAGCATACACATTGACATTCCGGCACCACTAATGATGAATACCGCACGACGTCCCCATCGATCAATGGCGACGAAAGCGATGAAGCAACAAAGGAATTTCCAGGTAAGGGCACAAGCGGCAAGGATCTTGGCCAAGCTGACTTCCAAGTTGAGATTTTGCTGGAAGATGGTTGATGCGTAGACCGAAATAAGATTACCTCCACACATCTGCTGAACAAATTGTAGGAATATGCATAGCACAAAACGGTAAAGTAACCTCTCCTTGTCGTCCTTGGAGAAAAGCTGCAAGAGTGATGTACTATTTTCCGTCGCAAATTCAAGCGATGACTCGATCTGTGCAATTTCGAAGCGAATGCGATCATCTTCGACTGAAAGATCTTTGATCACTGATAGATTCTTAGTAGCCTCGGCTGTTTTCCCTACACTAACTAACCATCTAGGAGATTCGGGAAGAAGAAAGACTATGGCCAACATAACGAGTGAAAGTGGTAGAGATATGATTGCCAAAGGTAATCTCCACTGTAAATTCGTGTTTGGAAGGTGGTAAAATGCGAAATCTATCCAGTTACACACAGAGTAGCCGAAACACAAGAATATACCTGCGGTGACAACGTCTTGCCCTCTGTGAGCTGCGGGTGAACATTCTGCTAGCCAAACTGGTATCATAACACTAATCTCTCCAACTCCCAAGCCTAAAACCAATCGGCCGATAACGAATTGAATTAAGTTATAAGCCGAGACTTGGAGAACTTGGCCAATGAGAGTCAAGAAAGCAGCGAGAAAGATAGTCCTCCGTCTACCTAGAAGATCTCCTAAGAATATGCATGATAAGGCACCCATTAAAGATCCAATTTGAAAAGACGCAATAACGGCACCGCTGTTGATTGAGTTGTGTGATTTGAGTGGACCGGTCGTGTTGACTGTGTCTAGTGATGGGAATTGATGTGTCCAACTATGAAGTGTCGCTAAGGGGCCAAGACCAGCTTGGTTGTACCCAAACAATGTGAAGCCTGGCCCGACGATAAAAGCAATCTGAGCAATTCTCAGGCCTCTGCCGCGCAGTCCCATGTAAGAATTTTGAGGAGACATAACGGGTAAAACGAGATGGCCAAGACGAGATGGCCAAGACAAGTAGTAAGGTTTGAATGAGAGAGAAGCTTAAGAGTTCAAACGAAACAAGAAGGCCAAGACAAGATCCTTTTATTCCTGGGAAGCAACGATTCTCCGAACAACAAATCCGGGGAGCACATTATCTTGTGGGGTCTCCATAGCCGTCTCCAGATTTATCAGACAGGGTCCTGTGAATTCTGTGGGGTCTCGTGTTTGGGAAGTGACTTTCTCCGCAGTTATATGTTCGACCCTTGAGAAATAAACTCCTGTTTCGGCTAATCATAAAATCAGCCAGCAACCAAGGGGGTAATTTCGGTATCACAGATATAGAGTATCAGATACAAAAAGCGATGAGTAATGGGGAGTGTTAAGGTCTGAGGCTCTAGCTAACTACCAAGTTGAAAATATCATCTCCAAAGTACTCGATGGTACAAGCAAAGCCGAAGTGATTTGCTCCACAAGCGACGGTCGCTAGACTTGCCAAAAAAATCTTATTTTTCTAGCCGCATAACTACGGTCCCATTAATAACGAACAAGGAAATTTCCTCGTAAACCAAAACCTTTGTCATGCGCGGATTGCTTGTTGTTGACCCAATTTTCTCACTTCTCCTTCCAAAATCGAGTTTGCGTCATTATTTTGGTGGAAAAGGCGGAGATTTACAACTCCGCCACTCTGACCATCGCACCAATTGATTTGCGGACGCCCCCACCCCAAGCGAGCTGTTCGTCTCAACCTGGAAGAACCAAACCAAAATTCCCAATGCTTTGGAAACAGTTGCATATGGTTTCTCCTTGTTCAAAATCGGCAAATCAAAATAGATCATAGATGTTGGTTTATTTGCCTTCACGCCTCACTTGATCGCGCTACTCGCGTAAACCACTTTACGTTGCAAATTCTTCGAGAGGGTATCCCAGATATAGAGCGGACTTTCTACCCTTATCTATAATCTGGTCTGATATTGCTTTGCGCTCAGAAAAATGCGCGAATCAAACGTCGGTGTACTTATTGAAGCTTGTATCAATGACGAGCTCCAAGCACGCATTTATTGAACCCAAAGATCTCTGTATTGACTGCATGGCTCGAGGTGCAAGCGAAGCTGCCGCGGGATACATCGATCAGAGCCGAACCTTTACTCCGTATATGCTACTTACTCAACAGTTCATCATTACCCACTATTCAATGCGACCTTCTCGTTTACTCTTACATTTGATTTATGCAAATTTGACCACGTATTCTCGATATGGGGTAACTGTCATATTAACTAGGATTACGACGAAAACTGATGTTGTAGTGATCATCTGGATTCTGGAGGTTGGTAAGAGTATAACAGGGATTGTCGTTCTGTACCAGTTGGTCACTGTTTGTCACTGTTGGTGACTGCTGGTGGGTGACGTTGAACAAATGGATCCTTAGCCTAACTGGCTAACAGCTATCCCGACGACATGCCGAATAGCAACCGACTACCGACAATTGATTTCCTCCATATTGAAGTGTTTCCCTCTGGAAGTGTTAGCTCTGCTATTGTCACTCGAATTGAAAATTATGTTTGCCCATATACATTCCCAGTGGCCCTTCAAAGAAAGTAAGGAGGAAGTCTCAATAATTATCAGCCAAGAAGAAGAGCGGATATTTCCATATCTCATCACAGCTTCTTCTGGGGGTGGACTCATGACTATTATTATTACTAATGGCGGGGTACTGGCCCCCTCCATAGTTTATGCAGTGGGCCTAAAAACATACAATCACTTTAAAATGTAATCCAACCTCTTCATTCAATTTGAAGCCGCTCTTCTCACTAGCGGGTTTTTCTCACTGTAGAACCATCGTCACTCAAATCGAATTACGAGAGCCAATATAATCTTTAGACAAACTTGGTTTCAATTCCCACTTTAAATTACGTTATTCTCGAATCTCTATCAACTTATGAGATCTTGACTATTCATAAAGACTAGCATGTCTAGAAGCCTACAGCAGTAAGCCCATTCATTATCATACCACGCAATAATCTTGAAGAACTTGAAGAAGTCAGCGAAAAGTTCTTGCTTATGGTGTGTAAGTTACTTACGTTGGGTTTAAGCTCAACTGAAGCCTTTGAATCAATGATCGCACTACAAGAGTTGCCGAGGAAGTCTGAGCTCACTAACTCCTCATCTTCAACCTGAAGGACACCAGATAGCTCCTGTTGAGCCGAAGTACGGAACTTGATCATGATTTCCTCGAGAGATGTTGGCTGTATAGTTTCGACAGTCAAGTCCACCATAGACACATTTGCTGTTGGCACTCGAACTGAAATACCAGAAACTTTACCGGCCAGCTCGGGCAACACAGTCTTTATAGCTTTTGCTGCACCAGTAGTGGTTGGAATTATATTTCCCATTATCGAGCGCCCTGAACGCCTATCCTTGGTGCTATATCCATCCAGAATGTGTTGAGATTGCGTCGAGGCATGTACGGTTGTCATGAAAGCGTGTTGAATCCCAAAGGAATGCTGAAGGACTTTGGCGATGGGAGCCAAGCAATTGGTAGTACAACTAGCGCAAGAATAGACTACGGTTTCCTTGCAGAGTCGTAAGTATTTATCCGAGTTGACTTTATAGACTATATTTGGTGCATCCGGGCTTGGTGCCGATATCAAAACCTTTTTGGCACCACCTGTGGTGACATGTTTGCTCGCGAGAGCGGTTGACCGAAACTTGCCAGTGCATTCGGCAACGTAGTCTACTTCATATTTCGCCCAGTCTAATTTCTCCAAGTTGCGCTCAGACATGAGTGCAATATGCTGGCCATCAATAGCAATGCTTCCATTAGGCAAGATATCGATTTGCGTTTTGTGACCCATCAACTTGTCAAGAGCGCCATGTGTCGAGTCGTGCATGAGTAAGTGAATAACATCTTCAACCGAAGAGCAAGTGTGGTTGATAGCTACGACGGAAACATCGTCTCTAAGCAATGATGCTCGCAACAAGTTCCGACCTTGAAGCTCGATATATTAGTACTGATGGTCTATTATTGTATTAATTCAAGGATTATTGACTCACCTATTCGCCCAAAGCCATTAATACCTATGCGAGCATGATCTGCTGACTGCAAAATACTCTCTTGGGCAATGTTTTGCGCTCCGAATGCTGAAGTGAAGGGAGGCATATGTGTGGACATGGACAAATACACGCAAATTTCGGTATATTTATAAACTCGATGTTTGAACAAGACTGAATAGCTTCATGTATTAGTAATGACCGTATATAACTTTCATAGCTGCAAGTTCAAAGTGAAATTGATCCCCTTAAGCTTCAGGCGACTCCTTGATCAGCTGGAGCCTTAATTGTCCGCCCGGATGAGAGCCCGGATGAGATCCCGGATTCTGTGGTGCGCTTCTCAAGCCACCGGGGAAAGAAAAGTGCGCAGACTTCTACCACGGATTGCATTTGTCCGTTATGAATTCTACAAAGCACAAGAAAACATTTCTATTGTTATTATGTTGAGTAGCACTACATACAACAATTCATATAACGGGAATAAACGGCTTCATCCGAAACAGGAATACACGATGAAGCATTGTTTGTGATCTTTTTGTATTGCTTATCAGTCTTTAACTTGAAGCTAGAAATATGTTTTATGATGCGCTCTTGCAAATGATTCTGCAACAGTTATGGTCTCACCAAGATTTTGTATTTGTGAATTTCTTTGCCAGCTTGAAGAATTGGGGATGTCGCTCTCAAACTGGAGCTGAGGGTCCACAGGGCTCCTTTGCACTTCGACTGAGTTCGGGGGCCTTGGTAGACTAGATATTGTACTAGCCATAGTCTCTCGAGTGAGTGAATCTGCACTATCTGGAACATTTCTATGTCTTTCATTTGTCGGCTCCCAGTCAACAGATGGGATGTCATCGATTCCATGACCAACATGTGTTTCGGGAGTTGAAGTCTTTTCCGGTGAACCCCACTCCCTGTCGAGTGGCTCGACATATTTCGTTTTTCGAGACCACCATGTTTCCAGATCAATGTCTGACCCTAGAGGTAATTCTTGCCACTGCTCCATCAATTCACCCTTGGAGACTTGCGGAAATTCTCGACTTTCTTGGAATTTGGCATCAGAATGGTTGTACAGTCTCGATAGTGCTCTGTGTAGAGCGATCTCAGTCTCAAATAGGCGTTGTTCAATTCCCGCAAGGTAGCCGGGGGGTAAACCTCTTAACAATAACTTGGTAAGCCATAACTTGATATGTACAGAATATGCACTGGGTACCTTCTGTTCGCCTCGGAGTAATAGCATTGTTGTGGGGCTCCCTGGCATTTGGAGCATGACGGGCTGTGATTCGTCAGCGGTTTCTCAGGGATCTCATAGATGAACATGACATACAGTGTTCTATCACACTAGCGATAAGTATAAGCAAACGAAACAGGCTTGAATTAGGAATACACTTGCCTTACATTTTCTCTGGCGACAGGGCTCACATGCTAACCTAGCTACGGGCTGTGACATTCTGGATGAGATTTTAACAGTTTGCGGGAGATGAAATCGAGTGGGGGGTCCCATCAAGTTTAATGTCAAGGAATCTGCAACAGCGGAGTAATTATTTCCGGACCATCGCATGACGAGGTTTTTACTCAAAACAAGGGCGGTGAGATATCATAGCGCAGGTACTTCCGTAGATCATCACGTGAGCATGCATACCCCAAATACCAAGACATTTTCCTATCTCCACTTGAAACATTCCCGCTCGCCCTTCCACACCTTCTCCACCTCCACCACTCTCCTGATAGAATTCAATCCTCAGCTGAGATTCAACATCCTCGACCTGCATGCTTCACATTTATTAATCTCATAAGATGACGCTTTGACGTGTCTCTCGTAATCGTAATGATTCCAACATCAAATGCTACCAATCTGGGCTCACACTCTCCAATCGATGACAACCATCGCACCAAACGTAGAAGAGTCGGCAATGAAACTAGCCCTGTACAGGAATTTGGGTTAATGAGAACAGGCTATGATCAGAGCAAGCCCAGATTTATTGGTAGTGGAAGTGGAATTCATTTTATTCGGACAGTTTATGAGCTTCTTGCAGGGAAATCAAACTCGACACACACAAACCCGAATACAGCTACTCCTGCCTCGGAAAACATTGTGCCGGGCGAGGATGACCAACTGTCAGAATCTACCAGTAACTCCTATCTCCTCGCCTCTTCCCCTCCATTTTTCCGGGAAAATGAAGTTGGTGATACTTCCCAATTAAGCTCTGATCCCATCTCCTTCCATCAGCTCGTAGAATTTTCGGAAAGCTATTTTACCAATTGGCACCCTCTCTTCCCATTCCTACACGCTCCAGCAGTGCTAGGGATCTTTGAGGCAATCGGTCGACATGGAATTCAAGCAGTTGCACCTTCCGACGCCTTGATTGTGCGATCGATTATATCAATCGTAAGCAAGTCGAATATCCTCATACTCTGTAGTTCTACATAAGATGATTCTAATTCTTGATTCAGTCACTTGCCGACAGTCGCCAATCTACTAAGAGTCTTCCCCAAGTTCCTCGTCATCTCATTTTTTACAATAACGCAGAACTGGGCTCTACCTTTCAGCTTACTATGGCTCTTCCAGCAACTTTTGAGAATCTCCAAGCTACCATTTCTCTTGAGCTCTTTTTGATTTCTATGATGAAATTTAACTATGCCAGTCGACTAGGTGGGCTAGCTGTGCGGTAAGTACCACGCTCTTTGTCCAATATACAAACATTAATAGGAGAGAAGTATGGCCTATGCTCTTGGTTGCCATCGATGTCCTGCTCGTTTTGACGGATTTACTCCTGCAGAATCTCAACTGAGACGACGAGTATTTTGGTCGCTCTACTGTATGGAGCGGATCGTTGCGCAATCACTTGGCCTCCCATTAGATCTTCGAGATGATGATATAGACGTCTGCTATCCAGGCGAAGAGAGACATATGCGAAATGGGAGCAATAACCCGAATTTTGAAGATTCTAATGGTCTGTTTGCCCTATGAACTATTGGATTGATCTAATGACTGATCAAAGTAATAGTGCATCAATTGCGTCTTTTAACAGACCTCTCTAAACATGCTCGAATTCGCGGCCGTGTCTTGGAGCTTCGTAACAAATCTTTGTCCGGCCGTGAGGAAACCTTTGAGCGTGCTATGGGGATGCAAGCCGAGCTAGCGAAATGGGTGAATGAAGTTAGCGAAGAAGATGAAGATTCTTCAGGAGCAGAGAACAGCCCGTCGCTGTCACCAGCCCACAAATTAATTATTCAAATCCTGCAGCATGAGTCAACCATTGCTTTAAATAGGCCGCTAATCACTTCCAATTCGACCAACACTTATTCTCAGTCTGCACTTCAAAACTGCATCAGCGCATCAAGAGCAATCATTTCTCTCCTGAGGGAATTTCAACGCAATAATGCATCGCCTGATGGATCGCTGGCTCTGAAAGCCCCAATGGTCTGGCCACTTTTCACGTGGTCTGCATGGATGAGCTGTTTTGTGCTTGCCTATGCCGCTTTGGAAGGACATTGCAAACTTGGACCGGCACGAAAGTTTGTTACCAACCTTCTCCTTCAAGGTCAAACATCACACTAATATTATCAGATATGCTAAAGAAACATTGGCCATTCTAGAACACCTCTCATTACGCCAAACGGTATGGCCAGAATCATGCGCAGATGCCGTTAAGCAACTTATTCATGCGCTTGATAGGAGCCAACAAGCTTCAACAGTAACTGTCGGATCCAATCGGCCGAACCAAGCAATCTTCACATCGAATTCACAAGACACAAATGGACCGCAACACATGAGCGAAGCATCAACTCAATCTACCAATCGCACTTTCACCCTTGATGAAGGTTATTATAATAGTCATTCGGTCCGTACAGATTTTAGTAGACCTCATAATAGTAGTAGTGAGTCCCAAAGGCGCATACCGCAAACTCCACTGTCATTTTCACGGCCATTCAGCGTGCAGCAAACCTCAACTTTCTCACAAGCGGCCACTTCAGAAAGAAATCCGGAAAACGAATGGGATCAGCTGGAGCTCTATCAAGGAGGATTGTTCGATCCACTCATTGCGATGGACTTTTCAAATTTTGCTACGGGAACAACAGATCCGACTACATCTTTTGGAATGCGTTGACTAATAATCCAGATAGTCTATTGAAGTATCCTATAGTACAAAAACCATTCTTACAACTGAAACGAAAGTCGATACAAAATCATAAAGTGGCACAGTATTTAAACAGAGTTTTTTCCCTTGAAAAATTTCTGTATCTCGGCACAAACCGCATCGGTCACCTCTGCCGTCTTTGCATTCCCTCCAAGATCCTTAGTCACGATACCCTAAAGCTGTCAATATCTTTACAAACTATTTAGATGACATAGAACGTACCTGTTCGCACACCTTTTCAACACACTCTAGGAGAACTTGACTTGCTTCCTCCTCCCCGAGCCATTCCAGCATCTCCGCAGCAGTCCAGAAAGTTGCGACAGGATTTGAGATGCCCATGCCAGTAATGTCAAATGCAGAGCCATGAATAGGCTCAAACATACTAGGATTCTTCCTGGTAGGATCTAGATTCGATGTTGGGGCAATACCGATAGAGCCTGCGAGAGCAGCGGCAAGATCGGAAAGAATATCAGCGTGCTACAAACTATCAGTTCAATGATTTCAACATCTTTAGGCTCTCTTGGATTTGATGGTGCTCACCAAGTTCGTTGCGACAATAGTATCCAAAGACTCTGGTTTTAATACCATCCTGCAGGTCATTGCGTCCACAAGCATGAAGTCCATCTTTACATCTGGGAAGTCTTTTGCAACTTCTTTCGCCACCTCATCCCAAAGAACCATGCCATTACGTTGTGCGTTGCTCTTGGTTACCACCGTCAGCATCTTTCGTGGTCGTTTCTGCGCAGTTTCATACGCAAAACGCAGAATTCTATCAACAGCGTGTCTAGTGAAGATAGCCACTTCAGTCGCAGTCTCCCATGCTTCACCCCGATGCGAACGACCGCCTTGTCCAGCGTATTCACCTTCACTGTTTTCACGAACAATAACCCAATCTAGAAGCTTGCAGTCCCGAAGTGGAGATTTGGTTCCACGGAAAACTTTAGTTGGCCTAACATTTGCATATTGTTGAAATGGTTGACAGATGGCTAATCTGAGACCCCAAAGAGAGATGTGATCGGGAACATCTGATAGTGGTTAGTATTAGTACCTCAAAATTGTAGTATTTCTTTTCTTTTACCTGGAGCACCAACTGCACCGAAGAGAATGGCATCATGCTTCCTTAACTCTTCAAGGCCACCTTCAGGAATGTATTTTCCAGTCTTCTTATATGTTTCCGAGCTCCAATCAAAGTGTGTGAAGTTAAGCTTGAATGTTCCCATTGTTGTTGCGAGAGCATTGAGGGCTTGAATACCTGCATCGATGACTTCAGGTCCGATCCCATCAGCTGGAATGGACGCGATGCTATATTCCTTTGTCGAATTGATAGTAGATGGAGACATTTTAGTTGTACTGTAAGAACAAGCGGTAACCAGAAATTTAGATGTGTTGTGTTGAAAGATAAAATTGTTCCGGTTCGAATTATACTGTGTCTTTTGAGGAATAGCTGATTTAATAAAATAAAAGACTTGACGTAGAGATGAAGCGGCAGTAAGGAAGAAGATTGTAGGGAGAATATCAACAGTCGATCCCAGTCGCTTGCAAGGATACCGGCGAAAGGCAATTCCGAAACCCATGCTAATTGCAGATGTTGTGCGCGAAGTCACCGGGGAAAGGAAACTCCGTTGCAATCTTGACGTACATACCTCATGAAAGATATGGCTTTTTGACATAAACTGTTGCCGAATTGGTTCAACAAGTATTTGTCCTTAAGTCAATTGAGTAAGTCGTCTAATAGACCAAAAATTCGTCAAAGGGCCGCTTTTGATTGCCCTTGCCGGTACTATGACAATTCCAAACAATGTCATTCAGGAAATCTTGAGTTTTGTTGTCCCTCGAGTTCAAGCTCATCTTGAGAAGTGGCAGCATCAGAAAACAGAATTCAACAAGCCATTTCTCCTTGCATTATCTGGCTTGCAAGGTAGTGGCAAATCAACTTATGCCAGCCAGCTTGCATTAGCCTTGGAACACGAACACCAGTTTAGGGTCATTGTTTGTTCTCTCGACGACTTTTATCATGATCACGAGACTCTGGTTAAGATAAAAAATCAGAATCGGGATAACGGACTACTCCAAGTACGAGGACAACCAGGAACACACGATGAAGCACTTGTGAGCCAGCTTTTTGAGTCACTTACTACTGGTATCGTCAAGATTCCGGCATTCGATAAAAGTAGATTCCAGGGTGAAGGGGATCGAGTTCCAGAGGAAGACTGGAAGGTTTTTATCCCAAGTAAGGAAAACATATTGGATATTGTTATCTTTGAGGGGTGGTGTGTAGGATTCAAGTCATTAGAAAGAGATGAGCTCGAGCGAAAATGGAAGAGAGCGCAAAGAGAGCCTCAAACGACGAGGTTAGGTGAAGATCCGACATTCCCAACAAACACACTTCGAAACCATCCCCTTGGTCATCTCGAAATGATCAATGAAAATCTTCGTCGGTATAACACAACGTTCATGAACCCAACAAACTTCGACGCTTTGATTTATCTCGATACAGAAGAGCTCATCAACGTTTACAGGTGGAGAATAGAGCAAGAGCACAATATGTGGAAAGTAAAAGGCACTGGTATGACAGATGCAAGTGTCATCCAGTTCGTTCAAGGTTATATGCCTGCTTATGAACTATATTTGGAGGAGTTGCAAAGAAAGCCATTTATTCCACGAGGCAGTGAACTCGCCTCAAAGACACAGTTACGTCTTGTGTTAGATCGAGATAGAAGTGTTTTAAAGTATCAAGAATTATAATCGAATTCATTTCTTCTTTTTTGTGTTCAATTCTTCTATTGAGATAATTTTACAATAATGTTATTATGTACTAAAGCTGTAAAATTGTATCGAAAAACATACCATTTTCTTCTTTCCTATATATCTTTTCTGTAAATCGAGGAGACAAAGACCTCGTCGGAATATCATAATCGTCTCTCTCGTTTAGAAGACCCGAGCTGCATACCGTAGTACTATAGGTTTACATATATACGAAACTCGAGTTCTCTTAGGGTGAATTTTACGAATTTCTTAGACTCTTTCTTCGATTGAGTAAGATTACGAATACAAAGGTTTGAAGAGCATATCATTTTAACGAACTTGAATTTATATAACGTGGTTTATCATCATGCGGCCCATATCATCATGCGGCCCACTTTCACCTCAATTTATATTTTTAAATCCGTATTATTCAATA